>JAEQBH010007717.1:0-81624 GCA_016808115.1 Tetrastigma voinierianum | reverse complement strand
TGGTGATGCTCTCACTCAACTATGGCCTGGGTTTTTCAAATCCTCAATCTATAGGTTTCCCATATACCTATACTCCACATCAAACCACCTAGTGGTGATGGATACCTAACCTCCGAGTCCCTAGGTATTCGTGATACCTAAGCTTTGATACCAAGTCGTGAAGCTCAGATCGCACATTAAAACTTATAACTACACCCACCGAGCTCCCAAGGTAATCAAGCACCTTAACTCGATACCAAGTCGTACTTTCCCCAAACCTGTGGTCCTACGACACCACAACCTCGCTGAATACAAGTGGATGCCTGCCACCCACACTCTCAAAACCGCAAAGTCTCTCTTTCAGACGAGAGTCACCTAAATACAAGATTCGCATACACCGTCCTAAACAAATTCAATATAATCCCAACATGAGTATAACTACCACTCGGGCCCATAAACAATACTCATCACAATATACTAACTATGAATCCACTATATCCAATGGGCTCTAAGAGTTCAAATGTTTTACTCTTATACAACATATATTAAAATACACGAATTTTAATACATGTAAACATCATCAAAGCCACAACCCGGCTTTCTTCTAATCCTCAGTCCCTAGGACGAGCAAGCTGTGACGCCCCATTCCCGGGGGTCCGTTGACTACCCGTCAACCCGCGGAATACTCGTGGATGTCGGGTAACCTACCCGACATTCAAGAAAATCGGCAGTCCCGCTTACGGGAGCTCAACCCAAATACAAACCCGTCCCAACCAACATCACATCCAAATACCCGAGTAAAACATGGATAAACGGCCTCAACCCACACTACAATATTCTTCCTTCACAATATACATATCCAACTACATCCAATAGTTTCAAGAGTTCAAATTCTACTCTTATACAACACATATATTAAAATTAGAGAATTCTAATACATGTCGAACCATCAAAGCCACATTCCGGCTTTCTTCTAAGACTCGCCCCTAGGATGAGCCGCCCTCGCACGCCTCCCGCACCAGAAAATATAATATCCTCGACAGTGAGCTAATGTCGCAGTGAATCACCCTAAGTGGGCTACTTCCACCCTAAGTGCAGTGCAATGTTCCAATTTAAACACACATTCAAGCAAATGCATGATCCTACTTGAATGTCTATATGACCAACTCAGATCCCGAGCCCTCACCGACTCCCTCACACTCGCCTAAGCCTCGTATGAGAATATTATGTTTTATTTGTGGACTACCCTCCGATGTTATAAATTATGGACCATCTCCGATGTTATATTTTGTGGACCATCTCCGATGTTATATTTAATGGACTACCCTCCGATGTATATCAATTGGGCGGTCTCCGACGATTGATATTTTAAGTATGGACTACCCTCCGATCATTTCTAGTTTTAGACAACCCTCCGAACCATTTTCTTGGGACTCTTCTACGACTAACTCCTATAAATCTCTAGGATGTCAGCCAGATACTTAATGCATTATGCCAATTCCACTACATTTAATCATGCAAATATGTAAACATGCATGATATCCACATAATATCCACTACACAAATCATGTTATGCAATTAATCAATTCATACATAAAAATTCAGCTCACTACACAATATCGGAACACGAGCAATTCAACTTGAATCACTCGATCAAACACATATTTTCACAAAAATATATTTTTGTGAACACTGTTTCGGGAACAGTAAAACCCTAGGTTATCGCCCTTCTTAAAGTTATCAAATTATCGGTTCACTTAGTGAACCCGGGTTTCACGGCCATTTCCGGCCTCAAACAAACCAATACATGACTTATTGAACAATTTATCATCCATTAAACCCAAACAGTCCGTATCAGTTCACGGATGCTCCATTTGGTGTTCAAAAATTCATATCAATTAAGTCCCAAGGTTTGAGACCGATCAAACGGCCCCTCACGGCCTCATTCAACTCAAACATTTGCAAAGTATTTAAAAGAGGGAATAAAACCCAAGTAGGGAGAAACCCCTACCTCTCGGAGTTTGAGGAAACTCCCTAAATCCGGTACCCACGCGAAGCCCTCTCGTAGAGCAGTTCTCCTTCTTGTCCCGAAGATCACGACGGCCTGGACGCCTTACACGCATTCTAGAGAGAAGGAAGACTCTCACTACAACACCTATGTTCGCCACGTATCCCCTCTTTTCCCACCCCGTTTTCCTTTGTTAAGTGGAGAAGACAAACACTATACATGTTTTGTCTTTTACTAACTTAAACTTTTCCAAAATGACATTTATGTCCTTCTTTTCCCAGTTTTGACATTCGGCACTATCTCGGCCATCCATTTTCATCATTTCTCTACTCATACCACTAATGGCACATGAGTACATGTTATATGTGACTTTCGTCGCATCGAAATTCGTTTTACGGTACCCGAAAAGCGATGCCTTGAAAAACGTGTAAATTCCGTCTGTCTCGGAATTCGACGAAATTTTACATGCTAGCTTAGTTATTCATGTAGATCATTCCAACTAAGTGGAACTGCTGAGATCTAGAGAATAAATCTGATTTTTAAACCAATTATTTATTTTGTAATCGAATTACGATTTTTGCCCTTTTCCAAAATTCAAACTTCTAGTCTTACAAGATCACACATAATATAGTGTATTGCAATACACTTACCCAAATTTCACCAAAGCTACACATAATGCCTTGTCTCAGAATACAATTGGTTCCTAAGCATATACAATTGCCTTGCAATACAATTGTTCTCTCACAATACAATTTTCCTCCCTATGCTAATACAATCCGACACCTCGTAATACAAAATGGTATTGCAATACACTTCACTACAATTTTTTTCCAACCTCTCTCTAATACAAAACCAAGGTTGCATAAAAAAATTTTCTTTTCACAATATAATTCAAGTGAGCTCAAAATCCAAGCCGTGACTAATTTTTTTTCATTTTTTTTTTTTCATTTATTTCCACCGGAGACACAAAAAAATTATATACATTTTTTTTTTCCAATACATCCAATAAATTTATAAAAATTTATTTTCACTCATTTTTCTTCAACTTTACACACGGTAAAACTTTGAGAAAAATATTTCTTCTCATCAATTTCTTTTTTTCATTTCCAACCATCAGGAGAAAAAAACACTAAAAAAAAAAATTATATGCCTATTTTTTTCATTTTCCATAATACTCAAATAAATTTAAAATTTATTTTACTCAATTCTTCTTTCAATTTTACAACTTGTAAAATCTTAGAAAATTATTTTCTCATCCTCATAACTAAATAAATTTATGGAATTTATTTTATTTACTTTATTTTTCCATTTTTACATTGTAAAAATTCTTTCCACCTATATACATATTATTGCTATTTGTTTCATTTTCAATAAACCAAATAAATCAAGCAAAAATTCTATTTTTGTTTATTTATTTATTTATTTATTTTTTCATTTTATTCGAAAATGGTCCAGACTTCCTTCAAGTTTCCTTATATAACACTAACCCTAGTGTTCAACCTCAAATTTATTAAAATTCCGATTTCCTTATTATCCAACAACTCAAATAAATTTATTAAAATTTATTTCTTTTATATTCTTCCTCTAGTTTTACCTATCAGAACTCCTAAATTTGTTTTCCACCCTATGTGTGCTATTTACCAAGCACACAAACCATACACAATACATGACATGGTATACATACCATTCATCAAACATTCACACAACGTTTCATCAAATCACATAAAACACACCAAACACATGCATGCAGTGTCCTAGTTTTTGTCCCGTGATTTTCCTAGGTAATCTCATACCTAAACTCAACATCGAACCACACCTAGTGGTGATGTTCTTACACGAATAATATGTGGCCTAAGCCCAAATCCCCCCAAGCCTAGGTCGATACCTAAGCTCCGATACTGCCGTGACGCCCCAAACCCGGGGGTCCGTTGACTACCCGTCAACCCGCGGAATACAAGTGGATGTCGGGTTATCCGACGCCACTTCAGAAAATCGGGCAGAGTCTCCTTTGTACGGGGAGCTCTACCCAAATACAACACCTGCATAAACATGTCCCAAACAGTCTAATATAATCACAACATGAGTAAAACGACCACTTGGGCCTAATAACTAAACTCATCATGATACAACAACTATATCCAATAGTTTCAAAAGAGTTAATCAATTCTCTTATACAACACATATATTAAAATTAGAGAATTCTAATACATGTATACATCATGTCCTGCCAATCCCGCTTTTCTTCTAAACCCAAGATTCAGACGAGTCACTCTCTCGCGCTCCCTATACCCGAAAAATATGTTCCCGACAGGTGAGCTAATGCTCGCAGTGGAATCACCCTAAGTGGGCTACTCTCCACCTAAGTGCATATGCATGTCTAAAATAAAACATACATTCAAGCAAATACATGATCCTACTTGAATGTCTACATGATGAACTCATACCCTGAGCCCTCACCAACTCCCTCACACCTGCCTAAGCCATGTATGAGAAAACATCTTTTTCAAAACAATTCTTGTTGTTTTCGAAACTATACTACCGAAGTATCGGTAAAAATGTGGGATCATCTCCGAGGCGAATGTGTCGAGAACCTCCTCAAATGCCTCATGGTCCTCATCCGAAATGATCTGTTGGACCGTCTCCCAACCCCATTCTCCGGAAATTCATCCTGTGAAATTCCTTTCAAAAATGTTTTCATTTTTCTTTCAATTTTTTCATGTCATGCACTCACCTAATTTCTAGGCTACCCCAGTGCATATGAAATGCATTATGATGCCATTCAATAACTCATATGACACAAGCAAATATATCACCATGCATATATATTCGCATAATTTAAATCACAATCATGTAATTCCAATAATTCATTACACCAAAATTAGCTCACTAAGCAATTATCAAACACTCAGCAATTCCACTTGAATCAATTCGACTAAACACATATTTTCAAGAAAATATATTTTCACGACTGCTGGGGAACAAAGAAACCCTAGATTACTGCTCATCAAAGCACAATATCTGGGCTTCACTTTAAGTAACCCGTATTTCATTATCAAACTTTATACCAACCAACACATAATTTATTTAATAAATTATCACACATGAAAGCATAACAATAGAAAGGCCTCCTCACTGGCCATCAGTCTCAAATGGGCTTCAATAATTTCAAACAATTTGGCCCTGAAGATTTGGACCGATCAAACTACTCACGGGCTTCATTCAACTCAAACACCATTGTAAATACACCTAAACAAAGTGTAAAACCCAAGTTATATAAACCCCCTACCTCAAGTGAGCTCGAGTAACTCCCTAAACTACACCCACGAAGCCCTTCCGCGTGCGCCTCCTTCTTGTCTCAAGATCGCGACGGCCGATCGCGTATTTCAGAGAAGTAAAGACTTCACTAAAACGTCATTTTAGTTTATTGCACTCCTCCTATTCCTCTCACGTTTTCCCTTTTTGCTTTTCTATAAGACAAACACTATTGAAAGATTTTGTCTTATTATCATTTAAATCTTTTCTTTAATACCAATCATGTCCTAATTTCCCACACTCCTAAGACTATCTCGAATCATCCATTTTCATCATTTCTACTCACGCCACTTACTGCGACATGAGTACTTGTTATATGTGACTCTCGTCAGATCGAATTCGCTTTACCACCAACCACGGTTTCAAAAACGTGTCAACTCCGACTATCTCGAAATTTTACGAAATTTTACGTGCTAGCTAGATTTCACGAGACGATTCCAACTGTGAAATCCGTTTCGTCATCCGAGATCTAGAAAATAAATTCAGGATTTTTAACCGAAATTACAATTTCGTAACCGAAATTACGATTTTGCCATTTTTCCAGAAATTGGAATTTCTAGTCTTGCGCTAATATAAACTTATATAAAATTAAATCCCAGTTTTATATCATTGTCTAACTAAAATAATAAATATTTTATAGATTTTTATCGTAATAATTTGGTAATATATTTTATTGATATATATATATAGCATATATATATATATATATATATATATATATATATATATATATATATATATATATATATATATATATATATTATTTATACAATATAAAATATAGTTTCTCAATCATTATCTATTGTTCCCTTTACTTAATTATTGAATAATTTTAAATATCTTATAAATGGAAAATATTAATAAAACATTGATACAGGTATTATTTAAGATAGTTTAAAATGTGTTAATATAAACTTATATAAACATTTAAAAAACCCAATTTTATATCATTGTCCAACTAAAAATAATAAATATTTTATAAAATTTTATCAAAATAATTTGCAATATATTTTATCGACTTAATTATTACAATGGGTCCAAAAGCCCATAAAAAATTGAATTATTTTTAAAGATATTTTTGTAATTATTTTATATAAGTACATGGAAAACATATAATTAATTGAAAAATTATAGAAATAATTTTTATAAATATTTTTTAACAAATTGGTTTATATTGAGAGTAATATTTTAATGTGTTTAAAAAGCCTCATGAAGTGTGTATTTTAAGAAGGTAACTTTTTAATAATAATATAAAATTGTTTAAACTAGAAATTGTATTATGAAAAAGTCACAAAAATAGTGATCCCAAATTATTAGACATTTGCAACTACGATTATCGGTCCTCAAAATACTAAAATTTCAAAGGTGAATTAATTATGAATTTTCTCACATGTTAAAGTCTTTCATGTGATCAACAAAAAAGTTGTTGCAAATAATAAAGATTTTTGGGCCAACCAATGACTAATAGCAAATAATAAAACATTTTTGCCACTATCTTTCAGTTCCTTATAATATATCAAACTTTTGGGGATAACTTAAATTATTTATCAAAGAATATATAAGTTTTTGCAACTAACATAAAGATAGATTTATCGTAATAATACACCTTCTATGACTCACCAATGAGTGATCATAGATCATAGGGTATTTTTGTGACCACTTTACTTTTCCCACAAAATATCATACTTTTGCAGACACAAGTATAATATTTCATTTATTATATATTTTAGACTAACATAAGTTTCATCATACTATTATAATTTTCACGACTAATTAATATATAGTCATAGATCGGAGGGTATCTTATGACCACTTTTACCGCTCACAAATATCATACTTTTAGAGACATGTTATAATATTTCTCATAGATTATATTTTTTTTGAGACTAACATAAGTTTTGTCACAATTATTATACTCATCTATGGCTAATCAATGAGTGATTATAGATCATGTGACATTTTGTGACCACTTTTATCGCTTCTCACAAAAATATCATACTTTTAGAAATAAGCCATAATATTTCATAAATTATAATTTTTTGAGACTAACATAAAGTTCACATAATTAATATACTTGTTTGACTAATTGAATCAATAAGGTCACAGATTATAAGATGTTTCAGACTAAAATAACTAGTCCTCACAAATATCAAACTTCAAGGACGAGTTATAATATTTTTATATATCTTAGTATTTTTTGTGATCAAATATAAGATTTATCATAAATACTAATACATTTTACAACCAATCAATAACCTGTCACAAGTTATAATATCTATGATCGAGTTAAATGGTTATAAATAAAATTATTATCGCAACAGCAAATATTTAAATTAGTTATCTATTAAAATTACTTACCAATTGTCAAAGTTCATCGTGAGAAAATTGGAATCAATGACTAGTATTACGATCGTAAAACTTTGGACGTAGAAACCAAATTTCTCAGAGTGGCACACCCCAAGCCCTTTTTTCTTAATTTTTATTGAAAATTTTATTTTATTTTGTAAAATCTATTAAATAAAAAATCACTTATTTCATAAAATACAATTAAATATTTGTTATTTTAAATCTAGTAAAAAAAAATTTATTCTAATTTTTGAAATCTATTGAATTAAAATTAAATTTCATTTTTAAAATATAAATAAAATTATTCGCTTATTTTAATTTTTGAAATAAATTATTTTAGAAATTCAGTTAATTTTTAAATTACTAAATGTAAAATCAAATAAATGAGTTTGAATTAATATTTTAATATTAAATATTATTTCAAGTAGATGAGTTTTAATATTTAACACATATTTACAATTAAGCAATTTTGTTGGGACATAAGAATCGTCTCTCACTGACTCAAACCCGACCCTCCCTTCAACGCTCGCCTTTTTAAACTTTTAAATGCTTTAACAACTGCTTGTGGCATGTGAACAATATTTAATATTTTTATTTAAAATAATATAATTTAATGCATTACTTTAATACAAATTTGATAAATATAATGGATGAGTTTTTTTAAAATGAAATGTATTTTAAAATTATGAAGGAGGAAGATGGTCCACTTTATGGAAAGTAGGTGACGCCTAAAATGGAAAAAAAGGGGGCAATGCCTCATCGAAAACTGATGCATTTACTCTCCTATTTCCTCTCTCCGTCTCGACTTAAGCATTCGAGGCGCCACACACCGCCAATTCCTTGTTTTTTTGCAAGTCCCACCGCTTAGGTTAATGCCCCGATGATCCGAAGACTCTAAGAATCCAAGAGACAACAATTTTGCAGGTCCTTGCCGCAAATAATGGCCCACACGACCGAGAGACTCTAAGAATCCAAGAGACAACAATCGCATCGCTTCAGGAAACGACCAAGCAAAATCCTACCTGGGTGATGTGCCGTGGCTTATTACGCCGACTATCAAGCGATCCCCACAACGGGCTTCCTAGAGTTCCGCCACCATCCGGTCTGCCCATCCTATCATTATGGCCAAGAACCCAAAGCAAATTAGTCCTCGAGGACCGCCACGTGTCGTGGATATGGAAACAAAGCAACAAAGAGCAGTGCTAAACATAGTGGCTAAATTATGGAACCAGGCCGGGCCGTCATAAAGAAGAGAAACGATCGTCATGGGCTCGCTTGGAAGAGGATCAGGTGAAAATGCACTAGTGGAGCAGCCCATCCCGCACCTCCAAATAAACAAAATAGAGTGCGGAGCCCATCCTGCCCCGCCACAAAGAATGCTAAACAGAACGATGAGTTATTCTCTGGTAGCTCTCCGCTACCTGATCTTTCACCCCCAAAGAACAACGTGGAGGTTGAATCAAGAAAGAGGCCCTTTAAGGCTGCTCCATCCGTCTGCCGCGGGCATGCATCGCGAGTACTAAGAGAAATAAGTGAGAGCTTTACCCATAGCCGAGGAAGCCCTCGAAAATGTGCCCACGTGGCACAAGGGCGTAGCACCACCACTTCCATTCATGTATCCTACCTTCGGGGCTGCACTTGCCCCGCATATGCTTACATCTACTGCTGTCCAGGGGCCTAAAGACATGCTATCCTCCCCATTGGGCCAGCACATCTTGAGCTACAACCACCCCATGGCTTTGTCATACAGTCTTTTGCCATGTATGATGGCTCTTCCAAACCATATGATCACATGTTGCATTTCAACCAGGCAATGATACTTAATACGAAACGATCGTCATTATAAAGTGTTCCAAATTTCACTGAAGGGCCCACCCTGGCTCGTCTCCACAAACCCCATGGAGATTCATCAACGATCCAAGAAGTCAGAGGTTGCATCTGCTTCCCAAAGACTTGTGCTCGCTTGATGTAAGGGAAAGACGCTCTCTACAAACCATCTTCAAGTGGGAGGACGAATCCATCCGCTATTTCACTACAAGATTTGGACGGGCCATCCAACAGATTGATTTGTATAGTATGGATGTGGTCCTTCAAAATTTCCGAAGGAGCTTTGGGCCGACCACCCCATTCTTCCACTCGTTGTCTCTGGATCCACCTGCAATAATGGAGGAATTGTACAGACGGGTGGATAAATATTCAACTCTGGAGGACAATATCTGGGCAGCCTCTCAAATCATGATGATCCTTAAAGGAGCAAGACGGCCACTAAGGGACAGTCTGAACATAAGGGGAGTCAGAGTAAGAACCAAAAATGCTCCCGAGACTAGTCGGAGAAAAATAGGGAACCCCTGCAGTTTACCCCTCTGAACATCTCTTACGACATACTCCTTCCTCTCATCCGGGATTACCCTGACTTCAAAACGGCCCACACCAATTTAATGTGATCCCGCATAATAAGAATCCGGGCTTCGAGATGTGATTACCATTGCGACTACGGACATGAGACGAACCGGCTGTCGGCCCCGAAATTTTTGGTGGAAAGGTTAATCGGGTGGCCAGCCACCATGAGATATGTTCGAGATGCTCCGCAAAGCCGAGGCCACCCCGCGGCTGAAATAACAGCGGCAACACAGCTCCTTCGCCCAACCTCTACTTCATCATAAACTACATACTAGGCGGCCCTGCTGATCACCGCACGCCCAAGCTAAAAGAGGAGGTTGTTGCAAGTGGCCACAACCCGAGCCCGGGTGAATACCATCCACATCCCATATAGCAGCAAAGCAATCCAAAGAATCAAATCTCTATATCTTTCCCCTTTGTTAACCTATCCAAGGTCATTACCGCACCACGATGCACTTCAGACTTACTCTATGTATTAACGATTTCAAGTAGTACAGAGTACTAGTCGACCTTGCGCCGTGGCCGAATCTGCTATAACCGCCCGCCTCGTGTAGATGAACATCTCTTTGACAGCCGAAATTCTAGCTAGCATCATGTCCCGGCTTAACAGGCAACCACGTGAATGATGTATGGCTTATCGCTTCCCTATCAAGGCGTGTCCGTAATTCAACAGGTTTTATTTTCTATTGCCGAGACCCGGTCTCGTACAATGCCATTATCGTCGAGCCTGACAGATGCAATGAAAGCCACATTTCGACCTACCATCAAATGATCGCCTACTCACCAAAGGTTCGACAAATCGACCTCCTTAAAGGTTTCAACTAGTAGCTCAAGAAGGTTATAAACTGTTAGTACAAGAGCATGAGAAACAAAGCCTTAGTTACACCGACCATCGAGACCCAAACCTCGAATAGCAATTTTACAAATCGCGCCTGCCACGTGGTAGAAGACAAGAGCGAATGGGCGGTAGCACTTTGGAATCAATATTCCTAGATTCGCCGAACAAATTCATATATGTTAGTTCCTCCGTCCAATGGGGAAGGAACAAATTCAAAGAGGTTCTCGCTCCAGAATATGGGTGTATTCACCCTTGGACTCACTCATACATGACTGGAATTAACCCCGTACATGCCTCTCACAAACTGAATGTCATCTCTTCTGGCCAGCCGGCAGACGTAGTGAGGCTCACACCCCGACCACACACGTTATTCAAATTAAGTAAGTGGATAATCTTTTAAAAGCAGGATTCATTATGGAGATAAAATACCCGGAGTGGCTGACCAATGTGGTGGTAGTCCCGAAAAAAGGTTGCAAATGGAGAGTGTGCGTTGACTACACAGATCTCAATGAGGCATGCCCGAAGACAACTTCCCCACCCTGATACTGGGACACAACGGCCGACCGCATGATGTCATTGGTCCAGATGTCTTCTGGATATCATCAAATACCCATGCACCGCCGTATGAAAACAGCATTCATCATCCGCACGGTCGTTCTACTACAATGTGATGTCATGGCTTAAAGAATGCCGGGCAATGTAATGTGAAACACATCAAGATGTTCAGTCGCGACTGGAAAACCATGTGAGGTTTACATTGATGATATCTTGCAAGTCCAAGGAACGCCTCCTGACCATACGAACACCTCGCAAGAGAGGCTTTGAACCCTAAGGGCGTACTGCATGAAGCCCAATCCTCAGTGCCGAGTCAACGCCTCGATTCTGTGCCTCATGGGCGACCAAAGGATAGAAGCCAACCCCGCTCAGCTTAAATCTATTTTGGAGTCCCCACTTCCGCTTTCTAGAAAAGGTACAACGCTTGACTGCCTGGCCACACCCTAATAATGCGTTTCATCTCTCGATTTCCCATGCATCGGCCTAAAGCCGTTCTTTGTCACCTCTTAAGGCCAACCAGGCCAAATGGAATGAGGAATGTGATAAAGCCCTCATAGCGATCAAACAATATCTTAACGTCCTGGCCCTTGCTAGCCTGCAAGCTCCACAAACACCTTCGTGTGTGATACTTTGCAGCCTCCAGACGCCCAGCAGCTTTCTTCCATCTGCAAACACAACAAGCTGCAGGCTAATATTTTCGCCACTGGTCCTTAGCCGACTAAACCCGATACAGCCCACCTTGAGCAGGAGGCATTAGCCCTCCGGGTAGCAACTAAAAAGCTTCGCCCATACTTCCAAGCACACCCCGTTGTTGTGCTAACTGACCTCTCTCTTCAAAGCACCATTCACAAACCTGACTTGTCTGGGAGGATGGCCTGGCGGAATCGAATTAAGCGAATTCTAGATTCGCATAAGCCAAGATCACAAAAAAAGGACAGGTTATGGCGCATTTTCTTAATGAGATCCTCAACCCTAATGAGCCTAGACAACTTAAACTAGTGGACCCTTAATGTAGACTAGAGCACTTCTAAGAAGCTCCGAGTTTGCATCGATTTGCAACTAATTCCAAATGGAAAAGATTGAGTAGGCACCCATTCATGGGCTTCAACGCCTCCAACAACGAATAAAGAGTATGAGGCCATCCTACTTGAATTGAACCTGGCAACATAAAGGTCACCTCGACGTTTCTAATCTAAAGTGATTCTCAGCTGGCTGTAGGGCAAGTAAACGTAGTAGCATGAGTCGCAGACTTCTGAACGGTAAAGTACGTATCCCAAAGTTGCTAAACGCCATAAATCTTTTCAAATTTTGGAAGCTCTAACACATCCCCAGTGGACTACAACAATGAGAGAAACTGATGCCTTGTAATAGAGCACTCTCTTTCGATGACATAAAATGCTGCTCTCGCCATCTATTATCAACCGGATTCTTCAATAATCACTACTCGGGTAAGTAAGGTGGACTAGGTCTCCCCTTCTTAGATGGACCTCATAGTACAATATATCAACATGGGAGAACTCCCAAACGAAAGAGACAAAGCTCACAAGATCTAAATCCACCCACAGATTCTCTCGCTAATGGGCGCTTGTTTGAACAATCCCGCACGAGCCGCACTTCCAAAGTGCCAACCACCATCAGGACAATATGTAATGGTCGACCACATGAAGGGATATGTGGTAATCATCCAGGCGGTAGAACACTGGCACACAGAGCCCACACTCAGGGGTATTATTAGCTAACCATGATCCGACCGATTATGTGCAAAAGTGACCGATGCCGGTAAGCCCTCGCTCAGATCACCATCTCAGGACTTAATTTCATCACGAGTCCTCGCCCTTTCGTCTCAACGGGAATCGCATAGTCGGGCCGCCTCCTACCACCTCACTCGTAAAAATTATTGCTCGCAGTCATTGATTATTTCAGCAAGTGGATAGAGGCCGAGGCTTTCGCATCAATTAAAGATAAGGATGTCACTCGCCATCCGAAGAATATCAGTTCGCCTACTCAAAGATACCCCGATCACTATAATGCATAAACGAACCTTAATTTGATAGTCGGGCATACAGGAACTTCTGTCAGGGGTTAAAAAAAAAGAATCTATACTCCACCCCGCGATATCCGTAGAGTAACTACCAAGCAGAAACTTCTAATAAAACCTTAAAGAAATGATTAGACTCAACTAAAGCGCAAGCTCTAAAGGACGAACTCCTCGAGGTACTTGGGGTCATAGGACGACACCGCAAACCAACCGGCATGTCTCCTTCCTCGCCACTTATGGGACGGAAGCTATAAATTCCAACAGAACTCCAGATGCCCAAGCTTCAACCGATATACCCGAAAGCAAATAATACCAACTGTGATTAAAGACTTAGACACGGTAGACGAACAAAGCAAACGATCGTGCGAATAACATCGTATCACCGCAAAGGCAAACCTATACAACAGACTGAAACCCCAAATGCCTCGCCAGGGGACCTGTCCTAAGAAAATTTTCGAGAACACAAATTCGATCCTCACAACAGAGCTCCAACTAAATTGGGAGGGACCGTATATTGTAACGCGAAAGGAAAAGGACCAGATCGTATGCATTGGGACAAACTAGACTGAAACCTCGCATCAGAATGTGGAACATTATGCACCTGCATGTACTATCAATAAAGAATGATTCATTATCTAACCATGTCTCTGCCCCAATTTTTCAATACAAAGCCCGGGTTGATGTCCCCACGGGCCTAGTGATGGTCGAAGCCTGGCTGCTTGTCTTCACGGTCTTATGAGGCTCTGTGACGGCAAAATGGAACTTTTGTTTACCTGGAGTGTTCATCCTGACCGACCCACGTCCCACTCGTTACATCTTGCCTACCCTGGGCTAAAAGAAATGAATTCATGTGATTCGATTAAAGAGAAATGCCAACAACATCATATTCGCAAACAACACGTGCTTTATGATGAGATCGTCACGTATCAACAAAACCAGGATACGTAACACGGGTGTGGAACAAGGTCTAACGAAAGCAATGGAAAATACAACCTAGCCCTCGCCAGACATCGTGCGTTCCTCGCCTCCCGGCTACTTAAGGAAGAATCAGGCTCATTACCTAGCCCAACCTCGACAGTAGAGAGATGTCACCGCCTCACTACCCGCTCAAGGATCGCACGGAACCGCCTCTTCCGACTCAATCATCGCTTCACCGAGCTGACATCGATGGCCAGGCTTCTCGACAGTGGGACAACACTCAAGGCATTTAAGGTTAATAAAGAACTCTAGGGATAACAGCTAGACGTCTAGCATCCCGTCTGAACTACTCTGCCACTCTACAAATATTATGTGCGTAAAGCACAACAGCTCATAACCATAGTTGAAATCACGCAAAAGCCTCATGCTTCTCCTTCTAGGCCTTTTCTTTAAGTGGCCTCGTGGCCTCGGGAGAGCGAACACTTCATCTTTACTAGTCCCGAAGTTTCCAGAAGTGAGACTCGACGGCCAGACGACTAGCCTCGTCCGCCTTCTACCCAAATTTCCAAACTGGCCAAGGCATTTCGACCCCAGCCAACCTCGAACTCCACTTCACCTCGCACTCCCACCTCACCCATCCATGTGGGCCATCGAGGCTTCTAGGCGAGTAGCATCCTCTCTCCTCGCTGAGCCACACCTCCCCAACTCCTTCTTCGCCCCCTTCCGATTCGTACACCTAGCAGGCGAATCAACAAAATTTGTTTCCTATAAATTCCTCCCACGCCGTAGTCAAGCCACCATGATAAAGGGTCTAGGCCGAACACTACGGGTTTTCATCCCACTAATGATTTACCGTTGTTTGGAAAATGGGTGAGGCTTTGTTCGATTCGTGGATTTGGTTAAAAATCAGGAGGTTGTTTGTTCACCGGTTAACTCAAGTTTCTAAATGAAAAGAATGGTAACTCTCAAGGCCTGGGTCACTAAATTTGACAACACGGGGTATTACAAAGTCCTCGTGTTATTTCGCATTAGGTAAGTGACATATAGTCAAAGCCAAACCAGATCTCGTATTTAGCTATAAACCTAACCCTAGAACCAATTCTATTTGAGTCAAAACCAAATACTAAGCATTTAAAGTCCCATTCACTTTGAAACCCTATAGCATTTAACCTCATTTCCACTCAGAATGACATCTAAAGGATATCAAGGTATCTAGTATTAAGTATGCATCAACCCTAAAGCATGGCAAGTATCGACTAAAGAAACATTAAATGGCATTAAACCCTAGTTTCTGAAAGCTGGAACCATAAATGCAGATCAGAATATCTAAAGCATATACAACTCCGCAAAGAAACAAAACCAAGCTAGCAACCCTCCTTCTTCAAGGCTATGAGGCGAAGGCATCCCTTGAGCTGTCATCCAAGGTATGGCAGCCAAGAAATGCAAAGAAAGAGGAGAGAGTAGAGAGCAAATAAAACCCTAAATGAAAGCCTGAAAACTCAGACAATGAAAAGTTTCTTAGGTTACAAGTCTGTAGGGTTTATATAGTACAACCCAAAGTGTGAAATACTAAATGCCTAAAATATGAAATTTACATAAGGGTCAAAATTGTAATACATCAAAACGTGGTCATTTAGAACCAAACACCAAAACACAATGAGATTTCACATGCAAGGAATTTCACATATTTAAAATTTTCGTTAGCTTATTTAAATTTCGCTACCTCTAGTTTAGTTCTACGTAGAGATAGCAAAATCAAGAAATTTCGCTTATCAACTGAATCACATAATAATTTCGCTAGCCTAGCTAAATTTGTATGAGATAGCGAATAAATTTTCACAGTGCACAAAGAAATTTCATTAGCTAGCGAAATTCTCGCTAGCCTAAATTAAATTAATTGCCAGATTGCGGCTCTTCGCTATGATCACAATTCGTAATCCTAGCTTAAATTTTCACAATCATAGCTAAAATTCCTACTGGCCATCGCATCCATCTTTGTCACATCCCCACTCGCATCCTCCTTCCTTCAAAATCCACTTCATATTCCTTCATTTTCGATGGTTGACTTACATCGTGAATCTTCAAAAGATTCTAAGACGATCTTAACATCGTGTTTGAACTAAATGGCTATACGCAAAGACCCGCAAAATTACCAAAAAACAAACTAAATGCATCGTGGTACTATGGACCTATCACGCCAATCGCTCAATTGATATGATTAAAAGAAAAGCACTCAAAACCCATCTCGAATAAAGGCCTGCACAGCACTTCGGGGTACTAATCACACCCCAACCGACACATTGCTAGTCCCTTAGCAATGCTAAAACAATAATGGGATGCAAGGCCAGGCTTTTACAAAAGTGTATGTGGGTCAAAAGGTATGTAATGCATCGGCTTTAATTTTAAATGAACAATTTACACCTCCCTGCTCAAAACCGATACAAGAGAACAAAACCATATAAGAACAAGTTTTGCAAGCAATGCCAATTTCAAGGAAATCAACCCGAATTTCCACCGAAATCTAATTGTTCCTAAGGTAACCGGGTCGAGCCACAAATTGCAAAGCCATTCCCCTCCCCCAACCTTAGCTACTCGCCATGGCCTTAAACTCGTTGACCAACCTGGGTCAGATTAGCTACACTCTTATTTCTTTATTTGACTACATCAGAGGTACGCTAAACTCGACTTCACCAAAGTCCGCGTAACGGGGGTCCACCGATGACTCCCAACCAATTAAGGTTTAGGCATCAGCCAAAAGGATCACTTGACCACAAACTCGCAGGCTTCACCCTGGACCACGACTTCGAGAATTAAGACCTACAACACGCTAAACTCTACCCATCCGACCACAGAACTAACACTAAGTCGATGACTCCCAAATCAACTAAGATTTAGGCATCGGCATCAAAGGCTACCATATACCCCACTGACCGTATTCGGGGTTTCAAGGCAAAGCGTCACGGCTTTTATTCTTCTTTTCTTTCTTTTGCTTCGCTTTTCTTTTTCGGAAGACTACATCGGGCCTTCATATTTGGGGTAATACTAACCTATTATGGGTTGTCAACATGTCTAAGGCCGGCTTTGCAAGGCTAAACGAGGTACATAATTTCACAACCTATTGGTACAATCTGGTGTGCACTGTGTGTGATTAGCTAAAGGGGGAATGTTCAAGGTTGAGAATGCTGAAATTTCAATTGACCAAAAACTAAATCATGCATGGAATTGTTCTATCATTAAGGTAACAAACAGGGTTTCAAATCTCCAACTAAAGGCAAGAGTAGGTACACAAAATGAAAACACAAAAATGAATTGCAAAAGTGTAGTCAAATGGAAATAGTGCTATAAAGCTTTTGATATAACCAAAATGGCTAATACATGCTTAATATAGCTAAACATAACAAAAATATCACTGCCTACTATCAAGCAATACATGAATCCTCGTGACAAAATGAGTAGGCAACTGATAAAGCTTCGAAAACTGCATAAAACATGATAAAGATAATCTCTAACTCTAACTTTTCCTCCCACTAAAATAGAAACATGTCATAGATAGGAAAGTTTAGAGACAGAGGACCACCCTAACCCGTGGAGGTGGAGGATCCGAGCCGCCGGGCCGCATGTCTAAGGAGGCTACCGCCGCCGCCGTGGCCCATCTCGACGGCGTGGAGCATGCGGGAGACCGAGGTGACTCATGATCCGAGGGAGCATGGTATGACAATGCTCTGCAAGTAGTCTCTGCCGAGTCAACCTCTCCTCGGTCCATCGATGCCGTGTGAGGCTACCGAATTGCATACAAAGATCCATAACACCTGCTATCTCCCTGGTACTGACATGAACGTACTCCGGAGAGTGCTGTGCTGTATATGATGGGCCGAGAGGTCACAGGGTCGTGGTCAAGCAGTGGAGGGGAGTGAGAATAGAGAGAGATCCGCACTAGGACTCCTCTCCATCTCTACCTCGGGAGCAAGGACTACCCTCCTCCAAACTTCCGCTCCCATCCCGTACCTCCCGGTCCCGTCACGGAGGAGAAAAGAAATCTGCATCACCATGGCTCGCTCCATAGACAGGACCTAAGGGCATCTGATCCTCCTCTCGGCGCTGGCCCGAGCTCCAAGCGCCTCCGCGACCCGCCTGCCAGTCATCAATAAGGGTAGACTCTCTGCCGAGCCACTCTCATGGGTGGACCTTATCTTCGAATGCAGCGAATGCTAGCCATCACTCAACTCGGGAGGGACTGAACCGTGAATCCTCCGAGATACTAAAGATAGAGCCTCGAGGATGGCTTCCCCACGTCGGGACGTAAAGGCCGTAGCCAGAAGAGGCCGGTCCCGGAGTGTGTGACTAAATGAGAAGCATCTCGAGGCGGGAGTCGCCTCCCGAAGAGTAATCGGTCCACCGTAGTATCTCGAGCGAGATCACACCATCTCCCTCAGGTCTACGAGGCCAACCCGATAACCTCCGTAATTGGCCTCGCCCGTGGCAGCCTAATGCAACTGATATGTCCGCCGCTCGGAGCACTCCCGATCGATCATCAATATCAATCAGATCTACCGACTCGCCCCGGGAAGTCATGGAGGTAGAACTGGCACCACCCGGGATAATAAAAACTACCATGTGTCATGAACGGCGTGAGGGAATACCGTAATCAGCGCACGAGTCCCCACTGGGTCACTGTCAGCGCCGCACGTCAGAATACGACCCCCATGGAAATCTCCGCGTGAGTCCGACGCCCTCGGAATCGGGTCCCAACGAACAATGGCCGCCTGATCCTTGAGGCAGGCGATAACTGGGGCGATGAGGTGGCCTCCGCCGCCGCTGGGACTCGTGACGGCCAGGCCTATATGCCGAAGACTCTTGGCCCCCGATGTACGGGCTCGCTGGGAGGGCCGGGCCCCCGGATCGCCCTGCGGGACCGGTGGAAAGGGCCCGGTCCATCCGGTCCGATGACTCCTTCCCGAACCCCGAGGCTCCTCGTGAACCTGCCTGGGACCGGCTTCAAGGATCGCAGCTAAGCCGGGTCGCTCCGCGTGCTCGGAGTATTGAACTCCGACTGTGGCCTCAAGGACCCACCTCGAGGAGGACCATGGTCAGACCAAAAGGACACAGCCTGGGCAGGCAAGCAGTACTGCACAGCTCTGACTAGTGGCTCACTAAACCACTAGCAGGCACGCCTAGGCTAAGGTACGGCAAAGGCCGCTACGGACACGACACCCTGTGGTAGGCCGTAGGGGCTCAACGCACACGGCCGATGATCAAGGAACACCGCAAAGGGGGGAGCTGACCACCAGGGCACCTGACGACCGGAAACTAAGATCGACCTGGCTCTACGATGCACAAAGAACAGCCAGTGGCACTCCAAGGTAAAGCACATGGCCAGGCACCTGCGCCGCTACCGGCGGGGTGGCAAGTGGTCGTTAGGGCGCCCGGTGACGGCCGTGTGCCAGAGTGGCCTTGGCACCCAAGGGCCGGGGGAATGACATGAATTTGAAAGCCCGCCCTCGCTCCTCCTTTATAAAGGCGCTAGAAGCCAATAATATCGGTCTGGCCATTTAGTGTATTAAATCTCAGATTTAGTTCAAATTGAATTTTCAAAGATTAAAATATAAAATAATACTAAAAATAAAAATTATTATATTAAAATATATCTAAAAATCTAATATTAAATAATATTAAAATAAAATTACTTAAAAAGAGAAAGTTACTAAAAATAGTAACTATTAAAATTGACCAATTTAAAACAAAAAGCAAAAATTTTTGAGCTGCAATTTGGTTTTAAGAGAAACCAAACCAGCTCATTTTACTAACTTCAATTATGGGGGGTCAAGGAGGAGGATCTCCTTAACCTCCATCGTCCGTTCTACTCGCTTTGCATGCTTGACTTCCTCATTGTTGATTTCTTCTCACAGTCGACTCGGTCGACCCAATTTCTCCAAGCAGTTGATGACCGATGGCAACTCCTAAACACCTCGCTTCACCTCGTTAGCTATTTCCTGCACTTCATGGACATTTGGCTTCCCTGAACTCTGATCAACTGAGCAGACTTCATTGTTTCCTTCCATTTCACCTTCCAATGGTTTGTGCTTGTGATTCAAATGAAATATGTTGAGCTCCAATGTCATATTGCCAAATGTGAGCTGCATGACTCTTTTTCGGCAATTAATGATTGCATTGGCAGTGGCCAAAAATGGTCTTCCCGTGATAATCCAAGACATGATCGGGGCCCACTTGCTATCGTTTCGTTGTCACACTACAAAGTCTACCGGAGGTGAGAATTTGGCTCCACCTTCTACCCAATACATCTCAACTATTCCTCAGTGATCTTCACCGATCGATCAACAATGACAAAGTGATGTTGGCTGCTTAAGCTCCCTTAAACCTAACTCCGCTATACACTAAGTACGGCAATGGCTTACAATCGCCTCAAATCGAGCAATGCCTATCTATGCAATTCTCCAATGTCGATCGGGAATCGGGGATCCCGATCCTTATAGCTGGATCGGGGTCTTCGTTTGGATTATAATCGACTTGCTCAATAGGAAGGCTTTCTTTCTCAATGCCCAACCTTTTGGATTGTACGTAGATCCTTCAAAAACTTTGTATAGGCAAGGACTTGTTTAATGATGTCCGTGCAAAGGCCGACTTTCACCTGCCTTAGGACTTCCAGATGCCCGCTCATCGATGCCTCTTCTTACTTTATGTTTGGGGGAACTGAGGTGGCACGCAAGGCTTCATCGAGTCCTCACCGATGATCACCTTCAGTTCAAACTTTCCTTTCCTTTTGCATGTTTTTCCGCAAATTATGCACCGTCAGTTTAATACTTCTCTTCCACTCCTCGCAGTGATTACGTGCCTTCACTTCATCCATCCTCGAATTGTCGGATGAACCTACCGCGGGACTCCTTTCGATTTGGTAATGCCTCGGGGAAGGGAACCTTCCTCGCACCCTCCGCACATTATCGATCTTGTGATCAACGTGTGTCATCATTCTTATTAAGATTGCTCAAGCCCATCTATTCTTTATTCAGCAGTACTCTCTATGGTCAATCCTTTGTGCCAATTGTGCATTGATCCCTTTTGTTCTTCCACAAAATTGCCGACCACCTCGTCAAATTCAAAAGATAAATTGTCTCAACGTGAAGATGATGATGACTACTGGTCAGGATGAGGAACCAAACCGCTGCTCTGGCACCAAAGGCCATAGGCAAAAGATCAGGCTCTGTATATCAGCGATTCTTCCAATTGAATTCTGTATGTAATAACGTGATGCATGCCAGTTGTGGCTTGTATCGCCCACGGCACGGCACAAGCCCAACAACAAACCTTTCCACCGATGGGGCACTGGATGATGTTCCTAGATCACAAAGTAATGGCAACTGTGAATGGTCAGTCTGTATGTGTTGTTTCGCCATCGTCGCACTTCATGGAGCTCTTCCTTCTAGCTCCTCCACTTCTCTCCTAGCTAAGGTCAGATTTTTGATTTCATTTCCATGTCCTCCGGGAAGTGTAAAATTCCTCCCCTTGTGGGTCAAGGCCATTTTCTCCACTCCTCTCTAGCTTGGCCTATCCCCAAACCCTTGGAAGTTTCAGCCATAACTCAAGAAATCCATAGCTTCATTTGGATTTTACTTAAAAATCACTCCACACATGGTTTCTAGCAAATGCCATGGCAAGTGGGACATACCATTATAGAAATGATTCACTAACATCCAGGTGTCGAACCCCTGATGTGGACAAGCACTTATGGTATCCATGAATCTTTCCCAACACTAATAAAACTTCTCATTGTCAAAGGCTGAGTAGGTGTAGATCCTGTCTCCTTCAAACCGGCTGGGTCTGTGGCAATCGAAGAATTTCTTCAAAATTCAGCTCAAGATCTACCAATTTTAATCGTTTCACTCAAAGGAATCGGGTTTCATATTTTGCCTTATCTTCAAAGGTCGTGGGAAATGCTTTCAGCTGAGGCAACTCCATGCCTGCTATGCCTTCCTTAAAAGTTATGCATACTTCCTCAAACTCGTATGTGAATGATTTTCATTCTCCATACCATGAAATGTGGGAAGCAGGGCACTAGGTGTGGTCTCACCGCACATCCTCACCCTGGGAGTATGATTACAGAGGAGCACTCACTCTAGAGGGTGTATGTGTTCCCTCATCGAATTCGTATACCGCTTGATCTGATAGGGGGTGCTTGTTGACTTTGCTGTTCCTCGTGTAGAATCCATCGACTCACTCAGGCACACCACTCATGCCTTGCTCAACCTGGCACTCACTCTTTGCAATCTACTCGATATCCTCCGTCCTACGTCGCATAAACACCTGCTTGGCACCAAATGAGACACAACAAAGTAACCACGCAAACTGCTTCAAAGGTCAAGCAGTTAAAACAAAACCGACCGTAAGAAACAAAAATAAAGGCAAGAATCGCCAAGCAAAGTGAAAACCGTACTACAAAGAACTTGATTCAAAAAGGACTAAAGGTCATCTACACTTGTAATGTGGATTACAAGTACACATCAACTCATCATAACACGAGTTTGGCACCATCCCCAAGAACGGCGCCATTTGATTTGCAATACTATAGGTGAGCTTTAATCAACAAAATTTGTTTCCTATAGCTCCCACGCTGTAGAGTCAAGCTAATGCAAGATAACAAGGTCTGTAGTGGTCTAACACTGGATGGTTTTCATCCCACGAATGATTCAGATTAGTGTTTGGAAAAATGGTGAGGCTTTTGCTTCTGGATTCATGGATTCGTTAAAACAGGAGGTCAGTTGTTCACCGGTTAACTGTAAAAGCTTAAATGAAAGTGTGAAATGGTAACTCAAGGTTCGGGGTCACTAGCCTAACAACACAGACATGTTGTCCTCGGCATTTCAGATTAGTAAATGACATATAGTCAAAGCCAAAACCCATCTCTATTTAAATATAAACCAAATCTAGAACCACCCTATTTGAGTCAAACCAAATACTAAGCATTTAAAGTCCCATTCGCTTTAAACCCTGTATTTAACCTCATTTCCACGGCTCAGAATGACATATAAAGGATATCAGCAGCATATAGTATTAAGCATGCAATCGAACCCTAAAGCATGGCAAGTACGACCAAAAGAAACAACATTAAATGGCATTAAACCCTAGTTTGGAAAGCTGGAACCATAAATGCGCATCAGAACATTCAAAGCATGAGGACAACCCGCAGCAGCCCCAAACTGCTTCAAGAACCCCTCCTCTTCAAGGCTATGAGGGCGATGGCAAGCATCCCTGAGTCATTATCCTCTAAGGGGGTGTTTGGCAACCAAGAAAATGAAAGAGCAGGAGAGTAGTAAGAGAGCAAATAAAACCCTAAAATGAAAGCCGTGAAAATCAGATTGAATGAAAAGTTTCTTAGGGTTACAAGTCGGGTTTATATAGTACAACCCAAAAGTGTGAAAATACTAAAATGCCTAAAATATGAAATTACATAAGGGTCAAAATTGCAATACATCAAAACGTATCGCTAGAACCAAAATACCAAAACACAGGCCAGATTTCATGAGTGTAGCAGGGGAATTCATTAGCATAGCGAAATTTTCATGAATTAGCTTAAAATTTCTAGCCTAACGAAATTCTACAGAGATAGCAAAATCAAGAAATTTCTCTATCAACAGTGAATTTCGCTAGCTAGCGAAATTTCGCTAGCCTAGCAAAATTTAGAGGAGATAGCGAATTGGGGAATCTTTCAGTTACGTGAATTAGCTAGTGAAATTCCTCGCAAATTAACAAAATTCTCAATTCTCGCTAGATTTTCGATATGATTGCGTAAATTTTTGCATCCTAGCGAAATTTTCGCAATCATAATAAAATTCCCGTTTGCCTATTATGGGCCCAACTTTGCCGTCGCATCCCCACCGCATCCTCCTTCCTTTAAAATCCACTTCATATTCTTTCATTTTTTATTGATGACATCAGTGAATCTTCGTATTCTAAGCACGCATCTTAACATCGCATTTGAACTAAATGATCGAGGTACGCAAAGACCCGCAAAATTACCAAAACAAACTCAAATGGCATCGCGGTACTAAGTGGACCTACTAATGCCAATTGGCTCAATTCGATATGATTAAAGAAAAGCACTCAAAACCCATCTTCAATAAAATTAAAATAAACATTCTTTGGTACTAATCATTCCACTAGATCTCGACCGCTTCAACAAAGAAGAATTTAGCACCCCGTATCTTAAACCCACCGCATTGAACGAGATCCTCCCGTCATCCCACCCAATCCTAACCCAATCAAGGTCTAATCATGGTTTACAAAAGAACGATGAATAAGGCAATAACCCTCGAAATAGTACTTCAGAACAAAGGCATAGCAAATGAAATATACCAAATTTCTCCGCCAACCTGGACGAAATTACTTAAGCATTTAGGCATTCCGTCTTCAACCACCCGCTTGAGTTCGCCCTACAAGACAGGGTGGACTCGAGATCGCATACATTTTGCCCCTCCCTCCGCCCACACAAGCATGTGCATCCGCTAGTGATGGATATAGTTTGCACATGGGCGGCCTGGGATTCGCCCGATTAAACGACCTCAGGATTTACAATCTCCAGGCATCTTTCACCCAGAATCGATACTTACTCTATGTGGGAGCCTAGCCCCCGTGGAGGAATATAAGAATCTCAACAAAGATCCTGGCTTGAAGCAACGACCTACTACGCCCAGCCCGGGTAGATTTAGCCTTATTTGACCGACCATCAATATGCTCAGAGGGAATGTCCTCTTGGACCTCCGCATAAGTCAGAGACCTCCAAATCCACCAGAGGGCGCCTCCCAGCTGACCGCAAAGCCCATCTTAAGCAAATCCAAAATGACTATCGTTTGCACATCCGAACGCTCACCAGATGGTTATTGACTCGCCTCACCTGCCACCTCGAGGGTATCACCAGTCGCCCGATTAAAGTTGGCACCTCGTTTCTCATAGCTTTCAGTGACGCCGGTTGTGAATAAGATCAGCCATCTTCCTCCTTCATATTCCCTAGTGGCTACTTAGATTATTAGGAAACCCAAGGGACAAAATCTTCCAAATCCCGCCTCCAAGCGTTTTGAAGCTGGGCAACGCCTTCCTCTTAGATGCTCAGCGTGACGGAACTTTTCGTAAAAGGGAGACGCCGAGACAAATACCCCTATCGCCCTTCTAGATGCTTGGGGAACCGACAGTGCCCAAGCAAAAGTGCTATTGTTCTATTCAAGATAGGTTTTGAGTGCTTTTTGCGCACTAATCATATCAATTAAGCCAATTGATGCGTTGGTGTCCAATTTAGCTCTACCAATTCCATTTCGAGTTTGTTTCAGAATTTCACAAAGCTACAAGGCCTCAGCCAATTAGTTCAACTTTGATGTAAAGATATGTGCCGACGTCAGGATTCACAAAGGTTTTCAACCACAAAGATGAACCAACGCAAGTGGATTTCAAGGAAAATGGGATGCAAAGTGGGCAAAAAAGGAGGATGCAAAGGAGCAATGCAAAGGAAGCAGATAAATCCTAGGAATTTCGCTATGATTGCGAGCCTCTGGGCCAGGATCACAAAACTCCCGCATCCCAAATGGCCTGGAGAATTTTCGTTAGCTAGCTTAAATTCGCTAGCCAGGCCAAATCCCACCGTGCCTGGGCCAAATCCCATTCGCTATCTCACACAAATTTCTGAAGCAGCAAATTCTGCTAGCCAGCTTAAATTCACTGCTGATAGCGAAATTTCTCACCCCGCTTATTCGTGAGAATTTCGCAGTTAGCCGAAATTTTCGCCATGCTAGCTTAAATTCCCGTGATAAATAAATTGCCGCCCCGTGATTTTGGTATTCTGATCCCAAACGACCCCGCTTTTGGTGTATTACCATTTTAGCCCTTATGTAATTATTTTAGCATTTTTGTATTTTCACACTTTGGAGTTGACTCATATAAGCCTCACAACTTTTGTAACCCTAACTAATCTTTTCAAAGACACGCGCAGCCTTTGTTCCTTTCTCTTTCTCTCTCCTCTCTTTCTCTCACTTTCAGGCCAAACACCCCAAGGATGACAACTGAGGATGAGCGTGCCTAAAACCTTTCCTCCTTGAAGTGGAAGGTAGCCGGGGAAGGATCCAGCCGGGTGGTTCCCCCGTTTTCACGCAGCGAGTTTTGTCATTTTGGTTCCCAAATTTTCAACTCTTGTGTTTAAAGCTTACGTACTTCTTCGCCAATACTTGCAAGCTTTTGTGTGGTTTAGTGTTTTCTTACTTTAGATACACTAAATATCCATTAGTTGCCATTTACGACCTAATCGAGGTGAAGTTAAGGGTTAGATTTTCACCGCAAGTGCATCCACTTGATCACACTATAAATCTTTCGTGGTTCAAGGATTTTATTTTGTGATCCATCAGACTCATTAGTTACCCTTTACGAACTCACTAGGATGAGTCAAGATAGATTTTCACCGTAGGAACCTTAAAATGCTAAATAAATGCTTTCTACCAAAAGGGAAATTATTAGGTTTAGTTTTTAAAAGAATGAAGATCCTGGGTCAGAAATGACTATATGTCATCCTCCTAACGCGAGGAAGACCCCGAACCAGCACACAGAACCAACCCAGTTGACCCAATGCTTCAAGGAGTTTTATCTTACATTTTATTTCGCTTTATTTTCATTTCAAACCACCAACCCATCGTTTTTATCCCCACTTAAAAATCCAAACCAAATTCACCATTTTTGACTTCACTTAAATCATTTGTACGAAGAAACTCCATCCCCGTGTTCTAATTCTAGATCGCTATATCAAGCAGCTTAACCACGGCAGTAGGAGGAACTTAGAATATAAATTCTGTTGATTCCGCATCACCCTAACAGGCACGGTCAGAACAAGGCCGTAATCCTCCTTAGCCAGCTAGGTTGCCTGCATCGGGTACCACAATCACCGCCTCGAACAAACCGCTTCTGCCTCAAAATTCTTGGCTAGAGACAAGTTGCCTGTATAAATTTAGAGATCAAAGAATAACAAAATGCTCTCCTCTACTATTTATGGGAAGAGGGGCGTGAATAAAGATAATGATGTATGAGATGGACCGCGACTTAAACTGAAGATTCTTCAGCTAAGAGAATTTCATGATGTCGATCCCATTCTAAATCTCTAGCAACTTCTGAATTTAAAGCGTTAGCTTTCTCCACCCAAATTTTACTCCTTCCTGCCTCGCAAAAATATATAAATACGCGAACGTAGCGATAGACGTAAATGCAATCGGCTATTACATCCCATGAACTTGAACAATACACACCTGGGAATGACATTGATTGGTTCAAAACAAACGGGAGGTCAAGGGAGCCCAGGGTCTCATACCAAGGTCCTCTAACCAAGATCACGCCCTTCGCCTAGGTCTTAGGCGAGTTGGGAAGTCCCGTAACAAATTGCAACCAGGGGCTCTAAGCCGACATGAATAGTCGACCTCCGTGTCCCAGCTTCAAGGTATAAATAAAGAAAACCTCTACCAACAAAATGTCTAGTTGGTAAAGGAGGTTCAACACGCTGCACCCGATCAGGATCCGAATGACATTCGGATGGATAAGAGCATGAGGCACTTTAGAGAAGTGTAGAAACTACTACTGTGAGATGAAACGGGGAAGCTGGGCCCTACGCGAGTCGTTCCTCGAGTGAAATACACTACACTGGGTTTTCCGCCAATAGTGGATCTGACCGAATCACCCCGACAACTCAAAATCCATATCGTTAGAATTCACAATAAGACCCTCAACTCCTCCATGGATGCAGGAGACGAGGCTACTTCATAGAAGGCGATCCTAGCTAGCCCTCTTCTCGTGCCCAACCCGATCAGTGGAAGTCTCTTCGACCTCTCGCCATACTATAAAGGCATAAACAACAAAAGGAGGAAAGGAATCGCCTCCGCCATAATACCAAACTCGGTAAAAGGCAAGAACACATGAACTTACAAGACCCGGAACCCCTCCGTTCTAGCTGCAGCCCCTAAAAACCTCCTACTATCCCACACCAACATGCCGACAAACTGGAACGAACAATTCCGCACGTCATTTCTACCGAAGATAAGGAAACAAACGCTTGGAAAGACAATTAAGAGGAATACGTTAACGCTACACCGTAGTATTAGCAGGCTCCCGAGATAAGCGGAAACAAGATATCGTGTCAATAAGCCAGAGGTGCATTAAACGCGTCACTCATCGCCCTCGTAAAGATTTGAACTCGGCAACACTTCACTCACAGCAGTAACAGGCTGTGCTCCACAGCCCCCGTGCTGTGGCCCTTATGCCTCCCCAATGGATGGGCTTGGGCCAAACAACCAAGCTAAGTCTAAACATGAATCATAAGGGCCAATCCATTCTAGAATTCATCAAACGCCATAACCCTTGTCCCAAGGAGTTAGTCCACGTTGCTGATCGGTTAGCCAAGCATGAGAAAAATAAGGTGAGCAAAAACGTAAAAATTCCAAGAAACACAATTTCATTAATTACACTAAAAAGGTGTTCATAATTACACAAAGAATTTCTTACAACCAAGCGATCATACTTCAAATAATTACATACAGGCCAAAAGAGACTGGAAAATGAAACAGAAAGAAGAAAGTCAAGAAAAAGAAAAATGAGATCCAAAGAAGATATGAAAGAAAAAAGCCTCTACCATGGATAAACTTTTTTCGGCAATATGATTACAAAGACCTTCAACGATGCTAGCGCATATATAAATATAAGGTTTGAAAATGTCCCTCCAAAAGAAAATTAGCGCGCTCCTTATAACCACCGGCCGACTTCAACATCATATTCAGCCCAGAGCAACCTAGTGCTACGCATCTAGCATAAAAGAATCCACGTGCCTTTTATAGGTTTCGAACTCATAGGAACTAAAAATAGAAAAACCCTAGAATCGCTTTTTCGAATACAAATATCGCTATTTTTTTTCTTTCTTTTCTTTTTTCGTATACTGTGAGACTATATAATAATATGCATCAAAACATTTTGCGATAGTCTATCATTTTGGGATAACTTCATTTGTACAATATGGCATTATATGCCCTTTTCAATAAGATCACCTCATAAAAATATCGAGTTTTCAACATCAAATATTTACAAAATAAAAATCGTAGTTTATACAAAAATGGTCAAATCCATTTCATGAATGCATGGTTTGATCTTTGGTTCGACACCCAAAGCTTGACGCACTCTAAATCTCACAATCTTTGTCCTCGCACTGCTCACTCCGATACCCGCGATGTCAAAAAATAACGCTCTAAGCATTTTCATGCTTAGTGGCTCTGCATACCCTCTTTCATTTCGGCTTAAACTCAATTAATGCACGTTTATAAAACAATACTTTGTATTATTTTTCCCAATGACCACACGTAAGAGAATATATATATATATATATATATATATATATATATATATATATATATATATATATATATATATATATGTATATATATATAGTATATATTCATTTCATTTACATTCAATTACAATTCATTGGTCATTTCCAAGTTATGCAATTTCATATGCACTAAATCATCTAAATCACCTATTATGCACTTCAATCTTATTATCATTTTCATTTTATAGAATTTAACCTATGCTTTCAAAGGTACGTGATAAACGACCACCTAAGATGGTCCTACCGGGTCATATGCATGATAAAAACGCTTTATAACACCGCACAAATCCCAATCGGGCCATCAGTATTAAAATCAATTTCGTGAACATTATCGATACCAGTTCCGCTCGGCTACGGACGGAGTGACACTTCATTACATTTGATGCACACGCACTCAAATTTTATTTGTATATCAATCTATTCTTATGTGACACCCAAAACTGTGTCCGTCGACTACCCGTCAACCTCATAGAAAATCTATACATCCGATCACGAGACGCATACCCGAGTAAAATAGCCTCTCAAATGACAAACCAATACTCAAAATAAATATGCCAACTATATTTCATAGTTTTCATGCTTGTTCTACAAAAAGATTTATACATATTACAAAATATTTACTTCTAAAGCCACATTTCCTACTTTCTCCTCAAGAGTTACCCCCCCCCCGCTCTCTCCCTCCCTCCCCCCCCCCCCCCCCCCCCCCCCCCCCCCCCTCTCTCATCACAGACTGCCTCCTCGATAGTCCTCACACTAAAGTGGGTCCCGTGACGGGGTAAGCAAAGCCCAGCAGAGTTTTCCTACAAGTGGTTACTCCCACCTAAAATGCATACAGTGCAATGACATATATAAACAATCAATCACATTCCATACAATTTTTTTTACTATTATATGAAATGTCTACATCATGCATGAGATGCAACCCCTCATGCTCACAACCTGAGTCCCAACCGACTCCCTCACACCTGGAATGCCAAGTGTGAATAAAACCAGTCACACACCCTGACTAAACCATTAGAGACCCTCCAATTTTAGTTATCAAATTCTTTTTCCTTTATTTTATGGGCCACGGATTTCCGGGTTTACACCGTAGGACGCCGCATGCCTTTTCAACATTTTCACGAACTTACATCGCCGGATTCATGTCTAACCGTGACAACATTTGGGACTTTCACCCGGGGGATCTACCCCAACTTGCTCCGCCCAAAACATGTAATTTATCATTTTGATCATTTTACACACTCGTGAATCTCTACCTTGGACTTTGTCCCATTTTTCCCGAGTTTACGACCCATTCACCGACACCGGTGAACAAACCTTACCCTGCACCCACACCCGACCTGACGCGATGTGACCGTGCATATGAAGTGCATGATGCCAATGCATTTTCCTCATGTTACATGCATGAATGAGCACTACATGAAACATTTACAAACCATGGAAAATTATAATTTATATAAATAATCTACCTCCATGCAAATCATGTTAATACATTAAATAGCATGCATCAACATCACATTTCCACACACTGCATGTTATTCAAGCAAGCCATAACACACAACAAGGTCTCAAAATTACGACCATTCAACAGGGTACCTCACGGCCCCTTCGCAAACATGAACCATTTTGGTTCCAATCCTTGTCATCACATCAACAACCATGACACCTAGAAACTTTCGGTTTCTAGTTCAAACCCTAACTCCCACAGTCCGTGAAACCGGTCATGAAATCCATACCCTTTAATTCCAGCTAAACCACTTACATGGCCTCTCACGGCCTCCCACAAGCAACCCCTACCATTATAAAGCCTTTAAAGCAAAGTAAACCAAGTAGGAAAATATCCTACCTCTCGGAGTTTGTCGTAAACTCCAACTTTTGGTGTCCACGTAGATCCCACTGCACCAACTTTAAGATTTCTCGAACTGCTGAACGCCGATCGTCTGGAACTCAGAAAATCTTCCTTTCCTTCCTCCTTTCTCCTTTCCTTTTCTCTCTAAGAACCGTTTCCTCTTTCCTCTTTTCCTTCATTTTGCTTTCTATTCCTTTTCTCATTTCTCATCTCAATCTCTTCACGCTTCTTTCTCTTCTCCTTGCCATATTCTTTCTCCTTTTGAATCATTACTAAACGTATGAGTCAAAGGAGGCAATTTCCTCCTCACTCTACCCATTTGTGTGGCTATCTCTTTCCATGTTTCTTTTTCTACCTTCTTAATTCCTTATTATGACATCATGCACTCAAGTGGCCCAATAGAGCCAGTGGGATTCCTTTCCCACACATGGCTAATCGTGAGCCATTTGTTAAAGTGGACCACATGGCCTTGCCAAGTGTCACTTCCCAGATGCCATGTGGCATCCCCCATCCTGCCATGTGTGTCATTCGACACCCCATGCCTCACAAAACGTGAAATCCCGAATTCACCTCAATCCAACGAAATTCAACGCAGCTAAATTTCACAGACGAGTTCAACGGAGATGTTTGTTTTGTCATCCGAGATCTAGAAATATTCCGGATTTTTACCGAAATTACAATTTTGCCCTTTCTTAGAAAATTGGAATTTTCTCAGGTCTTACACCTTAACTCGAATTTAAATGTTAACATTCTTTTAAGGGCCTTCAAATCATTCAATACAATTTTCAATAGTGTATATACATTTGGATACAATAATTTATTTTTCAACACTCATGCATATTTTCATATGCAATTTATTTCGCAATCAGTTGTCTCAAATCAACTTAAAACAAATCAATATGCAATTTATCATAAATCGTTTCAATATTTCATAATATTTCATAATCAATTTTGAAACAATGAAAGAAGAGGTAGGACTAAACTTTTCATTAAATTTGAAACAAGAGTGAGATTGAAGAACAAACTCAAAACGATTGTCACTCTTCGATTCCTATCCTCATAATCCCATTCTTGGGTCAAGCTTTCTCGTCACCAACCCCTAATCCATCACAAATATGTCACAATTAAATAACAACCCAAGAAAGAAAAATCAGTTGTGCATTCTAGGATATTTGGTTAGGGTTGATGTCTACCCAATATTCCTTCACTTGCAAAAATTTTTGGGGACACATGAACTATATTTTTCTCATGATTCCTTCAATAAAATGGTAGCTCTATTATTCTATTTTCAGTAGGAATTGGAATCATCTCATTTGGATCACCCAAACTCAAGTTACGGTCTTTTAATGTCAAACTAGTCGATATGCCCAAATTTCAATCGATCACCTACCGCGTTATTTTCGAGTCGTGGGTCTTAACTCTATAAATTGGTAATGGTTCATTCACTTTATTTGAATCTATGGTTCTAATATTTTCCAATTGTGTCTCATCCAATTTGGATCACCAAAACTCAAGTTATTGCATTTCATATCTAGATACTTAATTTTCAAACATAATCTGCACATAGCTCCACTTTGACAGACATTTCTCGGAAACTTGGGTTAAGTAAATTACATACACTTACTTCAAGTAAATTATTCCCCTAGAAGTCTAGTTTACCCATAATTTTGAATCACTTAATTTGGATGAGTGAAACTCAACTTATGGCCAAAACACCACAACTACACCAAAATAGAGCATACCCATGAGCTACCCGAAACTCACCTTTAAACCCATATTCGGGAGCCTTAGAGCTACAATGTTCTCCTGGCCCCTTCTATACATTTGTATCTCTAGCTTTTATGGTTCTTTACCAATTGGAATAACTCAATTTGGATTATTATAACTTAACTTATAGCCAAAATAAAATATGTTTTTGAAAAAAATTGACAAAGAACTCCTTTGAAACCTCACCATTTCCTTTACAAAATTTCTCAAAAACCAATCAAACAACCAAACACAACATGCACCCTCAATACTTGTTTACAACCAATACAAACACTTTAATCCAAAATTTTGGGTTTTCATCAACCTAAAACAAGAAAAAAAGTTAGCTTGGTTTCATACCTTTAATCTTTGATTCTTCACACCAAGCATCCTTCCTTCTCGATCTCTTTAAACTCTGCTACTGGAGAAAAATCACCACCTCCTTTCCACAAGCCTTAGCTTTCTTTCTCTCAAACGTGAAATGCCCAAATGTGAAAATGGCTTCTAAGACCAAATTGGTCTTTAATCCTAATACATGGCTATGGTCATGTTTCGCTACTCCATTAATTTATTTCTATTTTTAAGTATTTTAATACTCTTTCACTTTCATTTAAATTTCATTTCATTTTATTCACATTTTTAACATTACTCTCCTCATTTAGGATCCTCGTCCCCATTTAACATTTTTACTAAACATTGAGTTTTGTAAAATTTTGGATTTTTATCATTTTTTCGCTTTTAATAAATGCCAAAAATATAATTTAATTTATTTTACACCCTAAACATGTTATAATACCTGTATGGTATTTTCTGTATGCTACAAAGTCCAGATACTAAGTATTTGGCCCGCTTGATACTCAAAAGTCCGTGATAATGCACTGTCCATAGCACTGTTAAGACCAGATACGGTTATTGTCTGACCGGGTGTCTAAATATCCAGGATACTCGCATTGTTACTCAGACCGGCATCTAAAGTCTGTACATCAGAAGGGTCCCAGCTGGCATTCTCTAACACATGGTTGTTGTCCTACTAAAATTTTTGACAAACATGTGATTAGTACCCAAAAAGTGCTATTTTGAACCCTATATTAGATAGGTTTTGAGTGCTTTTTGCGCACTAATCATGTCATTTATGCCAATTGAAGTAATTCAAGTCTTCTTAGTATCACTTATGCCGCTTAGAGGTTATTTTTCGTTGTTTTCAGGTTTCAGCACTCAAGTTCAATATCGAGACATATGATGAATCATGAAGATTGAACTCAATTGTCGCCCATCAAACGTACTCAAAATCAAAGAAAGAACGAAGGTAAAGTGATGGAAATCGATGCAAAGAGACAGGAAGCAATGTGTTGATGAATCAAGAATCCTGTGAATTCATGAAAGATTGCGGCTTCGCCTGATTTACAAAATTTCGCAGCCTTCAGCTTAGTACTTCGCAACTAGCGAATTACTAATTTTCGCCAGACACCAGAATTTCATAGTAAGAATCGCTCCTAGCTTAAATTTTGCATTTTCGCTACTCACATAAATTTCGCTGTTAGTTTAAATTTCGCTTGTTAGCTTAAATTCTCGCTAGCCAGCTTAAATCACCACCGCTAGCGAAATTTCAGATTTTCGCTATCTCAGATTTCGCTAGCTAGCTAAATTTTCGCTTATCTAGCTTAAATTACATTTAGCGAAATTTTTGAGCCTTAGCCAAATTGTTCTTTGTCATGCTTTTGTAATAATGCAACCACTTCAATTTTGGTGTATTACTGTCTAAAATTACCTAAATTGAGAAGCCAGGGTATTTTCATACATTGGGTGGCCTATATAAGCCCCCTCCCATTTTGTAACCAAAAGAAAGAAATTGAGGAAGCAATTTTTGCAAGTTTTTATTTTTGTCTCGTATTTAGTTAGGTTTTGCTTTTCTTCTCTCTCCTCTTTCCTTATTTTCGTCAGCTTAAACACCCTCTCTCAGGATGACAACTCAAGAGATGCTCAAGGTTTCCTTTCTTTGAAGAGAAAGGAAGCACTGGTGTGGGGCATATGTTGCCTTTGTATTAAAAGTTACAGTAAATGTGTTTATGGCCCTATCTTCAAAATATGGTTGAATAGCATCAATGTTATTAATTCGCCAATACTTACTATGTTTTCTCAGGATACAAAGGTATACTTATTGCTGCATGCACCGTGGTTCATTAGATGGTCTTTACGAGTTTCGAGATGATATTTAATGTTGTGTAGGTTTCAAACCGAAAAGGCAATAGATGCATGTTATCCGTAAGCACTCAAATAGAGTTGATTTGTGGTGAGGTTTGCACAACATAGATCCTATTGTGGCTTGACTATAGTTGCTTGTCATAACGCGAGGATAAAACCCGAGGACACTTGTTTGCCCTAAGTTACCGAGTTAGTGACCTAAATCTTCAAAGTTAACTTTTCACACTTCATTTTCAGTTTTTACAGTTAATCGGTTTTCAAACTCATCATATCAAGCTTTTGAAACAAAAATCCAAAGTCCAAATAGAAAGCCTTACCTTTACACTTACGCAAATCATTCCTGGGGATGAAAACTCATCCGTGTTCGATCTTGGATTCACGATATCAAGAAAGAGTTTGACTACCAGCAAAGGGAGGAACTAGGTATATAAATATTTGGATTCAGCCACCATCAAGTGTGGCACTAATCAAAATGGCGCCGCACGATGGTGCCAAACTACGAATGATAAGTCAAGGTACTATGATCAAACATCACAAGTGAAGGTAATCTTTTAACTCTTTGTAACCTGGGCCAAAGAATCGCAAGTTTTCATCACTTGCAGAATCTCACTGCTTTTTGTTTTTTTTTTTATACAAATGGCTTTATTTTAGCTAACCCTAACCTTTTTGCAGTTATTTGTGCTCTTTGGCTGTGTCTCGGGCCATAGAATAAATAGGTATGCAAAGGTCGACGCAGGAACTTCGGGGAAGACCGCATAGAATCAAGACACAACCTCGACTCCACGCTGAAGCCGCAGTAATACAATCGATACCATGGATCCACTCACCAAGAACAACAGAGTCACCGGGAACCCCAATGAATCCAATGTACCATAACCATGAGGGATCATATCCACCTCCTAGAGTTGGGCGCCCCATCCTGCATCATTCCCTCCCGCTCGAAGATGTAGTGAGCATATTTGGTACCCTACTCCCCACATATCATGGTATGGAAATGAAAATCCATACACTCTATTAGGGATTTTGAGGAGGTTTGTACTCACTCTCAAGGAAGGCATGATGGACATGGATTGTCAAGCTAAAAGCATTTCCACGAATTTCTGGGGACAAGGCCAAGATTTTGGCTAAACTCACCGGGGGAGGCCTAGAACCATTAGAAATTGGTCGAGTCGCAGTGCACTCCCAAGAAGTTCTTCGCTCATAAGACTAATAATTTGAAAAGACAAATTTACACCTTTGCAAAACAGATGGTGAGAGGTTTTATCGTTGTTTGAGAGATTTATTGAGACCATCTGCATGCCCACATCATGGGTTTGATACATGGATGCCGCTAAACCACTTCTATGGTGGTATGTCTCCCGCCATGAGGCAAAATTGGAAACCATGTGTGAGTGAGACTTTCGAGTACATCCTCCGACTGGGGCTTCATGGATTTTAAATTACGGGTCGAAACTTGCTGGTCAGATGAGCCAAAACCTCAGTGGAAATGGAAACAATGAGGCCTTCAGCCAACCCTAGAGGAGGGATTTATACACTGCCAGAGGATATAGAAATGAAAGCTAGGATTTCAACCTTAGCTAGGAAGGTGGAGGAGCTTGAAGGAAAAAGGCTCCATGAAGCATATGCAAAGGATCAAAACTCGCACACACCAATCCTGTACCCACTTCAATCCCCTCAGACATCCAGTGAGAACAAAGGTCCTACGGCCCTCACGCTGAAGGATTTGATGTCGAATGCAAATACCGTAGGGACAATATAAGCCACTACAACCTAATGCCTCATATGGAAATACCTACAATTCCAATTGAGTGAATCACCTCAACCTTCCCCGAAGCCCACTCTCGCTTATACTCCTGTGCCAAACCACATTGTTCCCACTTCAACTACAACCACCACCATCCTCATCTTCCCCGGGAACAAGCCATTTTAAATTTGGAGGTGGTAGGCAACTTTGTGGAAGAGCAAAAGAAATCAATGTGCAACTCGGCACAAAGGATTACATCAGAGAGTACACTCTAATAAGAGAATAGATGTGGCTTCGAGAGCACCTAAACCAAAAATTGATAACCTATAAGATTCCATCACCAAGATCAAGTCGCTGGGGAGGCAAGAAAAAGTATAAGGTTCCCTCCCAAACAAAGCAACCAAAAGGGAATCCATGAGGCAGGATCATCCAACACCGAATGGATGAGGTTAAGGCCATAATTACCCTAAGAAGTGGAAAAGAGGTTGATCACCCATGCCAAAGCCTCGTCAAGAATCTCATCGTGAGGAGAATTTATACTCGAGCATATTCTCCTAAAGGAAGATTCAATGAAATACTACATACCACCTCCATTTCCACAAGCACTTAGAGGTAAGAAGAAGGCATCTCAGCAAGAAGGCATTTTAGAGGCTCGGCAAGTGAAGTTAACATACCTCTATCTGACATAATCAAACAAGTCCCGCTTATGCAAAATTTCAAAGATCTTCGCACAATCAAGAAGGGATTGTGCACTGAGAAAAAGGCATTTCTACCGAACAAGTCTGCCATAATCCAAGTAGTAAGAATCCACAAATACAAGGATCCAGATCTCCCACAATTTCGCCAATACTGTGGAATTGCATGCATGTCATTACTGATCTAGAGCTGGGCAGAACCTACCGCCGTATTCTCGTACAAGCAGCTAGGGCTCAAGAGGAACTTAAACCCACCAACATCGACTCTCTCTACCGTCGATAGATCGCAAAACTCCTAAGGATAGTTGAGGATGTCTTGGTGAAAATAGACAAATCTCTACTACCCAAGATTTCAGAGCGCTTCGACACCAGCCAAATTGCAAGTGAACCCAATCATGTTCCAATCATCTAGAAGACCATTTCTCGCGCCCAATGCAATAATAAATTCAGTTTTAATGGAGTCATACAACTTACCTGCAACATGACTATGGAGTTGAACATCTTTCATCCGAACAAGCAAAGTTGCTAGAACATGAAAATCAAATAACCGATGAAGTCTGCTTTCCAAATGTTCGCATGCTGTAGGAAGCACAAGGTCCAGAATTGCAGGGAGTAATCAGCCAAGGAGACGAAGAGATATTGGTCTTGCCATCAACACCCACCGTGAAGCCAATTGCCCAATTCAAAAAACAAACATCACCGAGGAATGTGTCAACAAATGGGCACCCAAAACAATGGAGTCAACCTGAAGCCGCAGGAGTCGAGGAGATCATTCTCCTCACTTCTTGGAGTAATTTTTGAGAATGAGCTGGTTCGTGTTTTCAAAAAACCGAATTGCGCTCATAATTTTTGCTTGCTTAATTCATGAATTTTAACATTTTTAGTTATTTTTAGAAAATTTTTAATTTATCATTTTCCACGCTTTTAGTACTTGTTTTTACACTATAGTACTTAGTATTAATTTTTACTGTAGCTTTTTATATATAGTAAATTTATTATAATAATTTTTATTTCATATATTACTAAGTACCACATAGCAATTTTGAATTTCAGAAGTGCAAGAGGCCACCAAGCAAAAATAGCTTAAAATGGTGCCTGGAGACCTCTACACACAAACAAGCCTATTTAAACCCGGGGGGGCTGTCCATTTTGCCACTTCACATTCTCCCTCCCAAATGGCCCCGGAGTCTCCTGGGGCCTCCACACCGTCGCTGCCGCACGCCGGAAAGGCGCCCGTCTGACCGAGCGCCAAGGCCGCCGCCGCAGATCTCGCCCTCGTCGCGCCTCCTGGGCCCACCGACCAGCCCGCCGATCCCCGACCGAGCCCACTAGCCAAGACGCCCACGCGCACGAGCCCCGACCGTTCACAAATGAGTTGCCGCCTGTACCGAGCCACCCTACCGAGCCTCTGAGCCTCACGCGCTCAGGACCCTTGCCCGTGGTCTCGCCTATTTTCGCCCCGCCTCGCATTCTCCGGGGTCCCCATCGAGCCCCATTCGTCATTTCAGCCTACTGGCCGCAGCCATGAGCCCCGGCCCATCCGCTTGACTCAGTGATCCAACACCTCCAAAGGAGCCTCGCCCAGACGCAGCCTCAACCCGCATTTTCGCGGAGCTTCCCTCCAGCCCTTCCAAGATTTTGACCGCATTTTAGACATGGTTCAGACTCTGGTGGGTCCCGCCTTCACTGGCAAGGTTGGGATTCAAAGACACCCGAGATAGAGGCCCCAGCCTCCGGTCCCTGGGCCCAGCATCATCACCTGGCCCCCGAGGCGCACCGAGGAGCCTCAAGGCTTGTCGTTATCGGACACCCGACGGGACCCTGCCCCATCACCGCACCCGAGGAGAGTTGGGAGGGTCTCTAGCCTCCAAGCGGCTCGCACATCGGGCCCCGGCGAGTCATCTCCCCCCTACCGCAGCCATCACCAAGCATCAACTCGCGGAGGCGACATCATCGCCTGTCACCCGCCCGTGATCGTGGAGGCCGTTGTTCGTGTGGCACCCCATTCCTGGGAATACGCACTACATTCGAGGACTTTCACCAGAGCCGCCCTACGATGTCCCACGCCGAGGGCCGATCCCCGATTTAGAGTCCATGAGATTGATCTGAGATTATCTACCACGCCCTTCATGACCCGGCGCATTATTACCCCATGAGCCAGGCCGTAGCCGATCATTCTATGACATCTCGAGGAGCAGATGGTCCGCGTGAGCTTCAGTGCCTCTATTGATGATCGCCGCGGAGTACTCAGAGCGGCCGATACTAAAGAGCCTCGGCTCCTATGACACCGCCCGCCAACACAGAGGGTTATAGGAGATCGGGGGCTCCACCCGACTCAGAGCAGATGGTCTGACACCGGCCGAGACACCACAACCGACCAAGATTTCTTCAGGAGGCAAATCCCGCCCCGATGTCACTGACACCATTTATTCAGACTACGCCATTCCCCACAAGAAGATTATGTGCCACGGAGGGGGAGCCATCTGAGGTTTGAATGGACCTCGCAGGGATACCGGTTTAGTCCTCTCGAAATGGTGATGACCCTCCTCGATGCATTTCGAGGAGTAAGGTCCACCTGAAGGGCCTCCCAGGCGGCTTCTCCGTCGCGATGCCGACCACTCGTCAGGTTCTGTGAGCACTGGGATTCCCGTGAGGAGCCCAGGATCGAGAGGAGGATTAGATGCCCCCTCCGGTTCTCACTGGAGCGGCGATGACCATACCCGCATCTTTCCACCTCCGACGCCAGGACCAGAGGAGGTATCGATCAAAAACAGGACCCCAATGCAGACGATATGCCTGCCCCTGAGCCCGAGATGCAGAGGAGTCCAGCTCCGTAGATGTCACCGTCATCTCCTCCTCCACACACCACATCCGCAACAAGAAATGATACACCCGGGTCCATCCTATCTCGCCGCACCATTCACCCGAGTATGTTCACACCAGTCAGAGAGATTTCAGGTGTGTGATGGATGCCATCTCATTCACCAGCGCTCAGCTAATGTGCAACTCCAGATCGAGGCCGGCCCAAAGGTCACTCTATGCTTCAGCCAGATCACGACGCACTTTGGGCCTCTCCCCGTTCCCGATCGAGAGAGGAGCCCACCACGCACACAAATTTCATTTAGATGTTTTCTAGTCAGCAAAGAAGAAATTAGACCCACCACCACCACAAAGCAAAGGAGGTGGTTAGGTTTCTTTATGATTTTCAGATAGTTACCGCTTTATCAACCTATTCACTAATTTGTTTAGATTTACAGACAAATTTACAAGAAAGGATATTTTTGTATGTTTAGCTTTGGTATGCATGTACTAGCCATTTTGGCTATATCAAAAGCTATTCCGCCATATATATACGTATTTTTGCATATCATGTTTTGTACTTTTACCATATGCATCGTTTTCTTTTCACTGAACAATTGAATTGCTTTCCAAATCGGGACAATTGAATTGCCCTTTGTCAAGAATAGAATCCTCGCTTGTCGCCTTTATGTTAGAACAAATTCATGCTTGAAGCAAGGTCGCAGTTCCAAAGATGCTCAACTCAAATTTCTCCTTATGCTAATTCACACACGCACCCAGATTATTTCAATAAAGTCAGAATTTGTTTATTTCCCTTTCGCTCAGATAGCCGGCCTTAAGCATGTTGGCAACCTAAGATAGGTTTGTGTTACCCACACTTGAAGACCAATTTTGTCTTCCAAAAAGGAAAAGAAAAGGAAAAGCAAAAAGAAAAGAAAAAGCAAAAAGAAAAAGAAAAATAAAGTCGTGAAGTTTTGCCTTGAAACCCGAAAGACCATTCGAGGGGTGTATGGCGAAAAGCCTTGAAACCCGATGCCCTAAGCCTTAAATTGGTCAGAGTCACTCACTTAGTGTTCGCTACATGGGTGGATGTGCAGAGTCTAACGATCTATTGCGCTTGATTTTCAAGTCATCTCGTAATCCCGCAATTCCGGTAGTTTCAGGGTCGCGATCCTTTTCTGGGCTTCGATGCCCTAAACCTTAAATTCCCCGGGTTGGAGTCATCATGGTGGACCTCGCTACACCGACTTTGGTGAAGTCGGATTTTAAGCATCGCACCCTACAATATAGTTGAATAAAGAAAGAAGTGCAAGAACTATCTCATCTAGTCGTTTCAACAAATTTAAGGCACGCACAAGAGTAGTTGTATGGACAAATTTTGCAATTTATTGGCTTAATCAGTTATATAAAGAACCATTAGACTTTGGGTGGAAATTCAAGTTGAGTATCATGGAATCCATTATCGACCAAAAAATTTGTTCTTGGTATGGTTTCGCTCTTTCATGCCTAAGCCAAACTCGTGTCCATTTTTCGCTTTAAGGACAATGTTTATATGTACATACACCTTTTGAATCATAAACTTTTTGAAAATCACCGCATATATCTCCTTTTAGTTTTGCATTGCTAGCGGGACTATAACGCTTGCTGGGGGGTGTGATTAGTTCCAAAAGTGCTATTTGAACCCTATATTAGATAGGTTTCTGAAAGTGCTACGCACTAATCATGTCATTTATGCCAATTGAAGTGTCTGTCTTCTTAGTATCACTTATGCCGCTTAGAGTTATTTTTTGGTCAAGCTATGGTGTTTTTGCGCATTTCGGGAGTTCAATATCTAGACATATGATGAATCATGAAGATTGAACTCAATTGTCACCATCAAACGTACTCAAAAATCAAAGAAAGAACAAGGCAAAGTGATGGAAATCGATGCGTAGAGACAGGAAGCAATGCAAAGGATGAATCAAAGAAAATCCCGTGAATTTCTAAGATCGCTTAAAATTTCACCGGGATTGCTAAAATTCGGGCAGCCTCTAGCGAAAATTTCCGCACCTTACCGAAATTACCAGACTTTCTGCACACCAGAATTTCCTCGCTAGCAATCGGCTCCAAATGTAAATTTTGCATTGCCACCACATACCAAGAGTTATTAAATTCTCGCTAGCTAGCGAAATCACCACGCTCTAGCGAATTTTGCATTTTCGCTTATCTTGAGATTTGAATAGCGAATTTTTCGCTATCTAATAAATTTTCGCTCTAGCGAAATTTTCGAAGCCTTAGCGAAATTCACAACTTTGTCATGCTTTTGTAATTAATGCAACCGACTTCACTCTTACAGATACTGTCTCCTAAAATTAGCCAAATTGTTAGGCTTTGTGGTATTTTCATACATTGGGTGGCCTATATAAGCCCCCTCCCATTTTGTAACCAAAAGAAAGAAATTGAGGAAGCAATTTTTGGTAAGTTTTTATTTTTGTCTCGTAGTTTAGTTAGGGTTTTGCTTTTCTTTCTTCTCTCCCTCTTTCCTTGTTTTTCGTTGCCAAACACCCTCTGGTGAGACTCATCACACACACAACTGGAGAGACGCGTGCCATGGGGCTCTCTTTCCTTTCTCTCTCTCTCTCTCTCGTGAACATAGAAAGGCAGTAGCTCTGGTGGTGGGGGCATATGCGTGTTGTCCTTGTATTAAAAGCTACAGTACCGTGTTTATGGCCCTATCTTCTCAAAATATGGTTGAATAGCATTGAATGTTATTAATTTGGCCAATACACCATAAGCTTCGTGATTACAAAGCATACTTATCAAGCAGATGCACCGTGCTCATTGGGGATTGCCTTACGAGCTTCGAGATGATATTTAATGTTAGGGTTTCAAACTAAAAAGGGGCTATAGATGCATGTTATCTCGTGGTTAACTCAAATAGGAGTTGATTTTGTGGTGAGGTTTGCTAGTTAAACATAGATCCTGGGCCATGGTTTGGGACTATAGGTCGCTTGTCATAACGCGAGGATAAAAACCCGAGGACACTTGTTTGCCCTAAGTTACCGAAGTTAGTGACCTAAATTCAGTTAACTCACTTCATTTTCGCCATGCTTAATCGGTTTTCAAACTCATCATAAATCGCTTTTGAACAAAAATCCAAAAAGTCCAAAATAGAAAGCCTACCTTTTACACTTATGCAAATCATTCCTAGGATGAAACCCATCCCCGTGTTCGACCCTAGATTCACTATATCAAGCAGCAGCTTGACTACTAAAGTAGGAGGAACTTAGGTATATAAATATTGTTGATTCAAATTTTCGCCATCAGGTACCGAATCAACATGGCTCATGCCTTGTTGACATTCTCAAATCTCATTAAAATGCTCTAAGTGTCACTAGAGGTTACAAATAAAGTATATATGTATTAATGGCCAAACGGCCCCACTTTCAAAATTCCCTAAAATAGCCGAAGCTAACACATGAAAGGAAGCCCTATTCCTTGGCAACAACACCCCCCTCCGAGTCTTCAACCGCCCTGCCATGGTATACTTCGCGCTTCGCCTCGACGGATGCTAGCCAAACTTGGGGGTCGGGCTAAAAATACCTGGAGGGCTGGTAGAGTCGCATGCCATCCGGATCTCCGGGCCGGTCCTCGTGATATGTTTTCTCAAAGCGCAGCAATCCATAGCCAAGAAGAGAGCCCGTGAGATCGCTGGTAGTCTTTCACCACTGCCTTCCCACCGCCGCATGAAGGAAGACACTCCTCACCTTTCGACGCCGAAGTTCCCGCAAAAGAGACGCCAAGCCAAATTATGTGGGCGATCTTAGCCTCTAACCTACGCCCGCCCTCCTCTACAGCTACCAAAGAATTTAGGGCCTTAATCAGGTCAACTTCTACCCTAGCTTTGGCATCTCCTGCAGATGCAGCCACTAACTGGGCCGCCCTAGCTTCTTACTTGGCCTCGTCTCTTTCTTTCTCTACCCAGATAATGCTTGTCGTGCCATCTTCGGCCTCTCTCTCCCAATGCTTTTGGGCCAAAGATCCCCACCTCAAGCAGAGAAGAATCAAGCCTGACATGATGCGGTTGGTCGACCGGGCATAAAAGCCTGGCAGCTTCTACATCATCTAAACAGGACTGAAACTCTCGGTGCTAGCGGGCCATATTTTGGATGGCGGTCATAGCCTAAAAAAGAACAGGAGTTAGAAGAAAATTACTACACAAAGCTGGTAGTCACGTGCTAACAATCAGCACTTACCAATTCAGTTGACCGATGGAAGTTATGGTTGTGGATGAGCATCCCGTCATCGGCCACAAGCTGGAAGGCCTCTTTGTCCATATAAACAAGAAGCGGGATGGTATACTGCGCTGAGCAGACCGCCACAGGTATTTGGAAGTAATTCAGATAAAGGTCGCGCATGTGCGTAACCGAAGAGTCCTCCTGGTTGAATGGGTTCCAACGGTGGATAATTTTTAGCACGTCCTTGAGATCCGAAACCTCCATATCCTTCGAAGGATGAACCCTCTACAGTGGCGAAACATTCGTACTTACCAGCAACCGGTCAGGCAACCGTTTCTTGCTTGGTCATGTGCCAGTAGACTTGAGCGGGGGTGTTGGTGTGGTAACTACCCTTGATGGCACCCATTCCAACCTCTTAAACATTTGGAGGGCTCGCAGCCGGAACCTCCTCCTCCAGAGATGTATTAGCCTCGCCGACGCCGTGATCGCCCCCAACTCTACACTCCAAGGTCGTGCGAGGGTGCTATTTTTTTTTTCCCGTTTACTATAAACTTATAAACTTAAGCTTGTTCATTCATATAATGTTAAACATTTAACTTATACTATATTATGTAGCAGCGGATTACAAAATATATACAAGCTCCATACATGGAAGTGTTCAACATTTACAATATTTACATTGCTTACAAAAGAAACAAAAATACATATACATTATACCAAATGGTCTTCCAGTGGGCACCTCGTGATGTACAAACTTTGATTGTCGGGATGCCGATTATCCCGGCCCTCCGGGTTTCCTTTTGTACCTACATGGATGCAACACTTCAGGCAAGCTAACTAGTGGGAATAATACTGCACCCACCCTTAATAAGGATCATCTCACTTTAGACACATGCATATACTTATGAAAAATATAACATTTACATATACTTATCCATTTCTCATATCTACTTTTTCAAAACATGTTTCATTTCTTATCATATTTTATATACTTTTCGTGTCATCTTACACTTCTTGTTCTTATAACCGTATACTATCATCACATAGTAGTGCTATGCTTTTCATATCATGTCATATATTATATACATCTGATTTACGTATACTTATCATTTGCTTTTATGTTTCATGTCTCAGATAAACCTAAGGATACGGAAAGAACCTGTATACCCTGTACTATCACCGACGAGACAAGATTCTATCTATATAACCTAAACGGGTCATGAGTAATGATCCAAACAGGATCTATTTCATCGACTCAAACGGGGCCTCGATATCTATAAAATGTATCATGTAGCAAATGTATCCTATAAGTAAATGTCTACCCCTATCCGACTACGGTCATAAGCAGGCAATTGGTTTTATTATATTTTCTTAACAATCTTTCCGGTATTAGAAAAGATATCTCATATATATGAATAACTATTGATATCAGCCTTCTTATGAGATAGTAATTGTAAATCAATCTCTTATAAACATTTGGGTGTACTTTGCACTTTTTCATATAACACGATTATAAATTGTATTCTCTTTAGCTTTCATATAACAATACATTTACATATAACCTTTATACAATTTCATTTCCATAACCCGATTCTGCTTTGAATAGTTCTAAGACTCCAGATCCATTTTCGGCTACAATTTTGACCACAGTAAAGCGAGATTGTTAGAAGAGTGATCTTCTAACTCGATATACCCACATGTTTTAAGTTTCTTATGGATTCGAACATCATGTGTCATTTGGATTGCAATTTGGGAGATATGGATATAAACATTAGAAATGCTCTTAAGTGATTTCTAGGAGCGAATGGAATTGTGTCCTATGTTGAAAATTTTCTGGAATATTAGAGACATAATTTGACCGTACTTTCCCATCTTGCATTAACACGCATCCCAGACCAGTGGCGAGCATCCTTTATATAAAGGTGTACTCTTTTTCAGAGGTAAGGTTGCGTCGATATTGGTCTTGACTAGCCATTTCTTTTTCAAGCCCCATTCAAACTATTCTTACATTTATCTAACCACTCAAACTTTACTCCATTTCTGATAATTTGGTATGAAAACTATGGCAGAAAAATCCTTTCTGGATCTTACATAATATCTGCTAGGCCCAGCGCACCTTGGTTACAGTGGCGGTTTTCCAATTTACATGACCTCAGTTTTTATAGGGTCCCGCTCTTGGCCTGGGCTAACACAATACCAGCCTAGGAAGGAAACTTCCTTTAGCCAACAATCACACTTGCTGAGTTTAGCATATAACCTCTTTTCTCTTAACGTCTCCAAGACTATTCTCAAGTGTTGTTCATGTTCCTGTGCATCCTTAGAATACACCAGGATCTCATCGATAAAAACTATAACAAATTGATCCACATAAGGTTGGAATACCCTATTCATTAAATCCATAAATGCTCCCAGTGCATTAGTCAACCCAAATGGCATTACCAAAAACTCATAATGGCCATATCGAGTTAAATCACAGTCTTAAGTACAGTGTATCTTTCACTCTTAACTAATAATACGATCGTGAGTCTATCTTCGAAAAGACACACTCCCTTTAAGCGTCGAGAAGATCTTCGATTCTCGGCAATGGGTACTTGTTTTTTACTGTCACCTTGTTGATTTGTCGATAATCAATGCACATCCATAGAGTGTCATCTTTCTTTTTCACGAGTAAAACAGGTGCACCCAAAGGGACACACTAGGTCGGATAAATCCTTTATCCAGCTACTGCAAATTGACTCTTTGCTCTTTCAGCTCAGATTTGGAGCCATCATACAATGCCACTGAACATAGGGTTGTTCTATGTCTGATCTCACATGGATAAGTCCACCTCCATCTCGAGGAATGCAGGTAACTCTTCAAGGAATCTTAGATTCGCTAAATTAAGTAGTATGCACGAGGTAGGGTGGTGCTCGGAATCGAATATTTATAGAGCTAGCCTACGTGGTAGCATAGGCTGCGCGTTATAATGGCTCCCAGGGTCGGAACACGGGGATGGAGTCTTCATGTAGGTAACCAACAGTTGATTCAAAATGGTGATTTCACTTTGGATTTTAGGTTTTTTTTCATAAAAACAGTGGGATTAGTGATTTGAAGACTGTAAGTAAAATGTAATAAAAGGTAAAAGAACTCCGGTCTCTGGTCACTCGGGTTTGAGGTTCCCAGTGGCAACCCAGAGAGGTGTCCTCTGGTTCATTTTTTCTTCGTTGGCTGGGGAGAATGACCTATAGTCATTTCCCGAACTGGATCTTCATTTAGCTATAAAACCGAACCCTAATAGCTTTCCTCTTGAGAAATAGCATTTATTGGTCATTAATGTTTCAAGACAGTAAAAACTGATCCTTTGATCTACCCTATAGTGACAAATAAATGGCAACTAAACGAGCCTCAATGGATCTAGTAATAAGCATCCACTGAACCCTAAAAGATTGCCAAGTACTGGTCACTCAGGATACATCAAAAGGATTTAAACCTAAAGTGAGAGAAAGAGGCATAAATGACAACAACTGCATGCGTTAAAAACAAAAGGACCACCAGTTTACCTCAAAACCCTACCCCAGCGGCCCTACTCTTCAAGGATAAGAGAAGCTTAGCTAACCATCCTTTGAGTTGTCATCCTCAGGGGGTGTTTAGCAAGCGAGAAAGTGAGAGAAAATAAGGGAAAATGAGGGAAAGGAAAACAGGCGGGAGAGCAGAAGCTTTCGCGCCAAAATTTATTATTTATATTCAAGTGATTATCCTCGCATAGAGCCATGATCGAGGCTTATATACGCTTCGTAATCAAGGGAAATTACAAAAATGTATAACCACCAAAAATACAAAAAGGGTAGTTTAAGAAAAATGTACAAAAAGCTGGTAAAAAATGGGGTCAACAAGACACAGTCGCAAGTTGCGAAATTTTGCAACCTGCGAAATTTGCAGTGTTTTGATTTCTTCTATTTTCTGCTCCAATTTCCTTATGACTTCTTATTTGCAACTCCGAGTTTGGCTTGGATTCTTCATTTTTGAGTCGACTCGATGACTTTTGTGATACCCCAGAAAATCCAAGATTTTGGATAAAGGGTAAAATAGAAATTTCGGTTGAAAATCCGGAATTTTTTCTAGATCTCGATGATCTAAACGGATCATTGAAATCGCTTTGGGTCTAATACCACGCCGACCTCGTTAGATTCCGGCGTGGCTCGATTTCACGCCGAGGCGCAGTGCCTGGACACGGCAGATAGCGGAGATGCCACATGGCACCATAGAAGAGTGACACTTGGCATCAAAAGTAGTGGCTCACAATTAGCCATGTGTGAGATTTAATTTCCATGGCTCATATTAAACCACTTGAATGATGATGTCATAATAAGGGTTTTAGAAAAATAAGGAATAAAGATGGAAAATGCATAGCCACACCTTTGGTTCGAGAAAGGTACTTCCTCCCATCACCCCGGATGGGTGGTTGCTCCAAAAAGGAGAAAAAGGAGAAATGAGATAATGGTATAAAAACAAAGAGAAAAAGAAGAGAAATGAGGAAAAGAAAGAAAAGCAAATGGGAAATAGAAATAAGAGAGAACAAACAAAAGTGTGGAAACTATAGGAGGAAGAAAAAGAAAAGATGCAGGAGTAATTCGATCTCTATTTTTCTAAAGGAGAGAGTCTCTTCCTCTCTCTAGGATTGTAGGCATCCGACCGCTGATTCTTTCGACAAGAGAAGTAAAGTGTCTCTCACAATGGAGGAGGACAAATTACGTGGATCTGCCTTTGGGAGTTTTCCACCTGGTGAGGTGGTATTATTTTCCATTTATTTTACTTGAATTTAAAGGCTTGCAGTGTGGTGTCCAAGCAGTGAGCCAAGAGAGGCCACGTGAATTAGTTCCGGCTTCCTGACTAAGTGTGGGTGCGATTCACGACCTGGCAGCATGACTGTGTATGAATATTTCATTGGTAAACTTTGAAAGTTTCAGATGTTGCACTAAGTTATGGAGATAACAATGATTGAACTAATACAGTTCGCTCGTGGAAGGGGCCTGAGGTCCCTAACGGTCCCAAGTCACACCACAAAGGTTGTCGCTTACTTCAACGACAAAAGCAGCAGTGGTTTTATATTATTGATGCAGAAAGTGCTATTTGATCGTATTAATAGTTTGACATGGGTGGTAGATTATATATAAATTATACCGTCCATGGCATGTAAAATGTTTCATGGAAAACATTCATGCATGTAACATGAGAAAAATGCATCACCATGCATTTCCATATGCACGTATTCGCACCCGCTGGGTCAGCCCTGGCGTAAAAGGCTTCATTCACTGTTAGTACTGGGTCGAACTCTGAAACACGGACAAAGTCCAAGGTAGAGACTCACGAGCGTGTGTAAATGATCAAATGATAAATTGTATGTTTCTGGGGAGGAGCAAGTCAAAGATCCCTCCTCTCCCCCCCCAGTGGTGAAAGTCCCACATATTATTCATACTTAGACATGAACTCCGGCGAAGGGCAAGTTCGTGAAATGGTTGAAAAGCGGCGCGCCCTAGGGTGCAAAACCCCAGAAAACCCGCGTGGCCCACAAAATAAAGAAAAGAACTGCAAACTCGCTTTGATAAATAAATCGAGGGTTTTCCAATGGTTTAGTCGTAGTGTGTGACTAGTTTTTATTCACACTGCATTCAGTGTGAGGGAGTCGGTTGGGACTCGTGGTGAGCATGAGGGCTTCCAGTATCTCATGCATGATATAGACATTTTACAGAGAATAATTGTAGTGAAAATGTGATTGATTGTTTATATATGCCATTGCATATGCATATTAGGTGGGGAGTAATCCTTGTAGGAGAATTTTCTACTGGGCTTTGCTCACCCCGTCGTGGGACCCCCTTTCAGGTACAGAGGTTTTCCAGAGAGACGGCACTCGGTAGAGGTAGTTTCTGAGAAGAAAGCCGAAATATGGCTTTAAGTAAATATTTTGTAAATATGTATAAATCTTTTTGTAGAACAAACATGAAAACTATGAGAGTATAGTTGAGATATTTGTTTTATGAATATGGATGTATGGGCCCCATGTGGTTATTTTAACAAAAAGTGCCTCGTGATAAGGTGAGATATATAGAATTTCCGCAGTTGACGGAAAATAACGGACACCCCGGGTTTGGGGCCACAACTTTTTTGAAATTTAATTTAGCTTGCAAAACTATAAAAATAGCCACAAAATGCAATCACAATAGTATAGTTCGACCTTGGTGTGCCAATCGAGTTAACTGAAGCCGATTAGTACACAAAAAGTGCTCAAAACCTACAATAAACAAGGCTCAAAATAGCACTATTTGGGTACTAATCACTCCCCCCAACCGACACATTGCTAGTCCCTTAGCAATGACAGAATGAAAGAGAGAGCAGGTAAATTATGTTCACAATTGGTATTTTAAAAAGAATGTAAATGAGTTATGCCTAACCTCGCATAGAATCACCAAAACCCTACTCAAAACCATCCGAGAGAATGAATGCCATACATAATCAAGCTTTCCGTGAGAGCATCCAACTCAAGAGAATCGAACCTCGAAGCTTCCACCAAATCTAAGTGTTTATATGATCGCTGACAATGAATTGCCAAACCGTGACTCTCCTCAACCAAGCTACTCCATGACTTAGAACATTGATCACCCAAATAACCAGATCCATTCTTATTCCAGCAATTCTTGTGTTGTAGGCACGTTGAGGAATCGACTTCATCAAAGTCCATGTAATGGGGATACACCGATGACTCCCAACCAATCAAGGCTTAGGGCATCAAGTCATAAGGGTCTTTCAACCACTAACTCTTCAGTTTTCACCCCAAACTCCGAATGACTTCGAAACTCCAGCACCTACAACTTGCTAAACCTCACCTATCCACCCATGTAGCGAGCACTAAGCCGGTGACTCCCCAACCGCCTGGCTTATACCAGGTCTTTCGGGCACCTTGTCGTATACCCCTCGGACGGTGCTCGAGTTTCAAGGCAAAGTGATCGCAGCTTTTCTATTCTTTTTCTTTTTCTTTTTCTTTTTCTTTTCTTTTTTCTTTTCTTTAAGACTCTTTATCGCCTTCTTCATGGGTCCTTAACCTATTACAGTGTCAACTTAAACTAGGTAGGTGGCTCTTGCAAAGTTAAGGAGGCTAGAAAGTTAGGGTAGCTTAATGAAGAAACCTGATGTGCACTATGTGTGGTTAGTTAAAGGTGGAAGAAAAAGGCTGAAAACCATGAGACTTCAACTAATCATCTACTTAATCATACATGGAACTAATCTAACATCAATGGAATTGGGTAGTGTTTCAATTTTTCAGACTACAAGCTAGGCAAAACACAAAAAAAAATGGGTGCCAAAATAGGTGCAAGTTTAGAATAAAAAAAAGTATCAGATAGTATGTAAAAGTAGAAGATATATGGATATATTTCATCTTACAAAAACTACAACGTCAACAAACGGATAAAACACTCAAGCCACTAAACATCACAAATGGCCATTCAAAAAAAAAAAAAAAAAATATAAAATATGAATGTGTGCCACTCTTCGTTTATCTCGCTCCCCCAACTAAATGTAACATTGTCCGCAATGGGGCTCGATTGATAAATAGAGAAGGAAGTGATACCTCAATGCGGTAGCCTGGAAGGTCATCCGTATCCCGGGCAGCCGAGGTGTCGTCGTAGCCGGGAGGAGCAAGCTTTCACGCTGCCGCAAGGTGTCAAGAGGAGCTGCAGGGCTGGGGCCGGGCGCAGGGTGTTGAAACCGGATGAGGATGAACCGGTTGAGGCCCGGCGCATTGACGGGAAATTCGGGCAGCCCATGTGATCAATCAGCACGAGGATGGCCTCGCTGCGTGTCATCTCTCAACTAAAAAGGGTACCTTAAAGTGTACCGCTAGAAGGATGCTGTAGTGACAGAGAACGCGGCACTACATCCATAATGGGCTTTGCAATCCCGAGTAGAAATGGTGATGTGTCAGAGGTGGCACCCGATGAACCGGGTCTAGCTGAGCTCGCATGAGTCGGGTACTAAGAGCCGAGAGCCTGGAGGCACAAGAGGATGCAAGTGAGTCGCTGGCACAGAGCGCTATAGCCGGAGCTGGAATTGATGACGTTGGAATCTCAATTTCTCGCATGCACCGTTGGAGCTGGTCATCTTTGTAGGAGGTCAACTCGCCTACCGGGTCCTCAATGGATCTGTGAGGCTAGAGGTGGTAAGAACTGTGGCATGAATCTGTCACCCACAACTTTAGCACGTCGCAATCTCGACGGTGCTTTATCCTGGGCCCATCAAGAAAACTGATATGCTCTAATACCTGGCACAAGAGTCTCGGGAATAGGAGGGGAGTGGACTCAGCTCTGGTCAGATGCTTGTGGTGGACCTTGTCCTCAAAATGGAACAAAGAGGTCATAATGAGCTCAATAGTGGTCAACCAAAAAGCCCTCGTAGATTTGAAGATGTAGCCCCTCAAGAATAGCTCCTCTCTATACAAGATGCTAGGAGTCGAAACATTGACTCGCAAATGTGATCGCATAAGGAGCATATGGGAGGCCGCTCCGAACAAGATAGACCGTGACCGGTCGTGTCCCTAGGATAGTAAACGAACCATCTCCCGGGTGCAGTGGATTGTGGCTAATGCCCCCACATTCGCCGAGCTGGTGAGGCCACTCCACTGCATTGAACTTTAGCCGTGATATCCGCGGGTCCGAAGTATCCCCGGGTCACCATTGATAGCAAAATGAATAGCGCTCTGATTGGCCCGCCCGATGTCATAGTGCGTGGTGAACTCCATGACCACCCGAGGGTAGAAAAATCGGCACAGGGTCATAAATGGCTCCAGGGAGTACCTCTGCACTAGCCGCATAGAGTCTATGAGCTCTGGATCTACAACAAAGGCTGGAAGATCATAATAGACTTCGCTATGCAGGTCCCTAGTACTACAATCAGAATTTTCGGCAATAGGGTCGCAATGGAAGAGGGGTCGCCCGATGATCGATGTAGGGGACAAATTCGGAGGGAGATCTCTAGCAGGGCCCTAAGTAGGTGGTGAATGGGACTCCTAAGGCCTAGAACTGGAAGACTCCCCTGGGCCAGAGGTCCGGGGCCTTTTGGAAGGTGGGGCCCACCAAGTTGGCCTTGGATGTGGAGGAGATAGAGGAGTGGGGCTAACTCTAGTATCATATCTACAAGGAGCAGGGCAATAGGGAAACCGGTTGTAGCAAATGACGGCTACAACACACAGAAAGCAGCAGTTGTCGGGCAGCGCGGATATTAGGGTCAAGTCGGATGTCACACCCCACTCCCTGCACCCGACCCGGAGCCACAAATCCGAACCGAGTTCGGGGTGCGAGACTATATACTAGGACTCTTTACTTTTTTTTTTTTTTTTTTTATAAATGTGTATATATACAAAAGAATCCACACCGAGTAGTTGTCCATCGTAATCTACACACACATACCGCAGTCCCATTTACATATACATATACAACAAATCTTTACTTTCACCATATATTCTGTAGCTACAGAATCCCATCAAGGTGGATGAACTCCCTACTGCCAGGCCGGCCCGCAGTATGTGGAAGTTTCTGACGCCTTCCCCGTACCTACATGGATTGAACCCGTATGTTTTTTTACGCTTTGAAGGGAAACATATCTTATAACTTATACTGATACACGTGTATTTATACTAAATCAGAATAAACATATAACAGAAACAGATATCAAAATCTTCACGAATTCATATAACACACTTACATACAATTATCCTTGTAACAAACTTATGCTTATTCATATATCTCGTATACGGTACTGAACGTATACTTATAACAAACTTATACTTACTCAAATCTTACACTTATGGTAGACTTATTCTTATTCCAATCTCCCGTAGGATTACATACTTATGCTTGTATCGACGTATACTTATCTCGTATCTCCCAAAGGACATCTACTTGAACTCGGGCCGACCGATACTTATCCAGATCTTCGGTGAGGAGTTTCATAGCTAGGACCTTACTCGAAGTACCCGTGAGGTATTGCGTAACTGCATTTCGTATTTCGCATCTTATACTTGCACTACGGCATATCCGTGCTTCTTGCGGATCTAATACTTGTATTACGTGAATTTATTCTTGTCTTACTGGATCTTATACTTGTGTTACGTAATCCTATTCTTGTATTTCTGATCTTAATACTCTATATTAATGTGTTCTTATATCGGAGCTTATTCTCGTATAAAAAGTACCGTAGTACTACGTATTCATTATACGGAGGTACCTGTAGGTACTACTGGACTTATATCTCCCAAAGGGCACATATTTGTACTTATATCAGATTCATATACTTATACAGGAACACTTATACACATACTTGTTCTTATTACAGACATATACTTATCAAATCTCTTATGGGAGTTATAGAGCTTCTATGTGTACGGAGGTACCCATAGGTACTATAAGTCGGAACAGATCAGAGTCATAATACATACAAGGTCAGATCAGACTTATGCAGATACATATCAGATACGGACATTAGTCCATAGTAGGTACAGATCACAACAAATACATATACCGGATTCATACAGATTCAGAACATATCCAAAACCAACAGATTTATCGGTTTATATCATAATCATATTCAGAGTTACACTTATTCGAAGGTACCTGTAGGTACTACAAAACCTATCCTTATATAGAGGTACCCGTAGGTACTATAGAACTTATACTTATATTATCGATACGAAAGCACCCGTAGGTACTACAGAACTTATTCTTATTTTACCAATACGAAAGTACCCGTAGGTACTACAGAACTTATACTTATATTACCGATACGGAAGTACCCGTATGTACTACAGAACTTATGCTTATTTTACCGATACGGAAGTACCCGTAGGTACATTCAGATCTTTACCATATTCATTTCTTTACTCTTATTCTTTATTCAGAGTCTTATCATATAACCTGCTGACCACTGCACTCAATCATAAGAAATGCGAGCAAGACGCAGCACAATAAGTACCCGGCTGTGCCAATACAATACCGAGGTGCCGTGAGTCAGCCAGAGTGCCGGGCACTCAACAGAGTGCCGTGAGAACTAATCGTGAGTACCGGCACAATCAAGAGTGTCGAGCACTAATCGAGTACCGAAGTATTGATCAAGAGCGCCAGAGCACTAGCGTGAGCGTCAAGACCAATCGTAACATCCACTCATTCATTCTTCGTCCTAGTAGTCATATATTATCATATGTCTTTTAGAAAACTATAACCTATCTTTATCACATTCTCGCGGTTCATGATACATTTTTCTTTCATGTTCATGTTGCGTCAAAGTCGTTCATATTTCATATCATATTCATGTTTCATTAACGTATCTTACATATTTCATTTCCCTATACTTTTCTTTGTTTCATGCCTAATACATATGGCATTTCATATTCTTTGTACAGTATGATGCTTATGTATTCACACATCGTCTATGTATTCTTGTCCCTTCTATGAATCTATTTTTTTACTTAGAAATTGGAATCACTCAATTGGATCATCCAAACTAAAGTTATGGCATTTTCATGCCAAACTAGTCAATTTAACTATATTACACTAGTGGATAGTTTGTATTTATTCATTTTCCAGAAAGTGTCTTGACTCCATTTGACACTGTTTCTTCCATGATCCTTTCGCTTAAGGTGCTATGGGTTCTCCAACTGAAATGACCCAAATCGAGTGACCGAAACTCAAGTTACGTCCGAAACAACTGGGACTACTCTATGTTCAAAAACTGAACCAGAAATTGGCTTGAACATAGCCTCACTTTGAGTGAATTTTTGAGCCACCAAGATTCAGAATTAGAAGGTATTGATTTCAAGATGTTTGGTTCTCCTTGAAGTTTATTTTAAGTAGAAACTTGAATCACTCAAATCGGATCAGAAATGAGAAAGTTATGGCCAAAATACGAACACTAGTCAAAATAGAAAAATAGAATACTACCTGTACCGGTACAACTCTGATCGGTACCGGTACCGCCCCTCGAATTTTGCCCATAATGTGGGTTTTTCTTCACTTTTTCCATATATTGCTACCCAAATCAACTCAATACTCTATATACACTTCAAAATCACTCCAAATTCATCTTGTAACCTCAATTCTACTCAGTTCTTCTTTCATTACATATCTTTCATAAAAATCTTTCACACTTCTCCTAAAACACTCTAAGATGGGTCATAACCCATACACAAACCGAACCCAAGGATTTGTTAGGGTTTGTTCTAAACCCTAACTCAATTACTTGCCATTTAACCATGAATCCAACCTCAAATGGAGGATTCCATACTCATCTTGTTCCATATGGGGTTTTACCAACCCTAATTTCAAGAAATCCAAGGTTAGGATGAAATTCTAACAAAACCCTAGATTTGTGGATAAGCCATTAACCATACAAAACCTTAGAATTCATACAAGAAATCCAAATATCCATACCAAATTTTACTAGAATCCATACCTTTTTTATCTCCCTTTCTTTCTTCTCTCTTCTCTTCTCTTTCTTCTTTCTCTCTCTTCCTCTTCCTTTCTTCTCTCTTTTTGCTCTTCACCGTTTTTCAAGCCTCTTTGGAGACCAAATTTGGTCTTAAATCCCACATCTCTCCTTAGTGATTCGTGCCACGGTAGGGTGAGCGGAATCAACAAAATTTATATTCCTGTTCTCCTACCATTAGTCAAGCTATCGCAAAGATGGGCGGGTCTAGGCCTAACACGTGACGGGTTTTCTAAGACAAATGACTACTAGTGAAGGCAAAAATTGGTGAATTAAATTTGATTTTAAGGTTTGCAAAAATAGGGGGGTTTTGGGTGTTCACCGACCTAAGCCAAACAAGAAAAAATGTAACAGTCTCTGAAGTGTTAGGCCGACGTTTAGTTTCAAGGTAACCACATGTCCCCGGGTATTTTCCCTCGCGTTGGGGAGCATGTCATATAGTCATTTCGAACCGATCTTCATTTAGCTTTAAAACTAAACCCTATGATTTCCCTTTTGAAACATAGCATTTAAATGGGCATAAATGTTCCTAACAAAGGAAAACGCATCTCAAAACCCTAATCCACGATAACTAGCAGAGACAACTAACTGAGCCTCAATGGATTCAAAGGAAAGATCATTGAACCCAAAAGCTTGGCTAAATACATATTAAAGAGAGCGTGCTTAAGAGATTTTAACCTAAGGAGAAGGTGAACTTAAACACCCCAAAAAAAATACGTACAAGTAAAAACAAGGTGGGACCTCTATGCACCTCCCAAACTCCTAGCTAACAGTCAGCCCTCTTCATGAGTGAAGAGTCTAGTTAAACATCCCTCCGAGTTGTCATCCTCAGAGGAGTGTTTGGTAGCCGAGAAAGGGAGAGAAAATGAGAGAAAATGGAGAAAAATGGGAGAACGGAGCCCTAATTTTATTTACGCGAAAAATCCGTCCCTTTGGATGCTGGTATACAAAATGGTTTATAGCCTTACAAAACTGGGCTTAAATACCATACAATCCAAACATAAGTGATTACAACAAGGGTAGAAAAGGAGAAAACCAAAAAACTATAACAAAAAAGAACAAAGCGTGAGATGCAGGAGAACAAATGCAGAAGAACGCGCCGAGGTAGGAACAGCACGCAGAATGCTTTTCCCGCAGCGGGTGTTTCTTCACATTTTGCTCTTCTTCCTTCCCGACCTTGATCCGCAATGTCGAGTTTGACTGAATTCTTCGCGCTTAGATCGACTCAACAATTTCGGGGTACAATTAGCTCGCAAATCGCAAAATTTGCCACAAATGCGATCACTAAAAATAGTAGGGACCTTAATGTGCAAATCGGGTTAATTAGCATGATTAAATACAAAAGCACTCAAAAAAAAACCTATAATGGGGCCAGGGTTCAAAATAGCACTTTTTGGGCACTAATCACACCCCCCAACCTACACATTGCTAGTCCCTTAGCAATGTAAGAAAGAAAGAAAGAGCATACAAAATGATAACAAAATTACGTTACAAAAAGGTTGCAGTTCAAAAAGGTTGTGAATGAGTAATGCCTAACCCTAAGTAAGAATAATCAATGTCGGTCCACAACTATCATGAGAATGAAGGCCATACAAAATTGAGCATTAAAAGTATTCTCCTTCTTGGTGAATCAAACTGTGAACTTCCACCAAAATCTAAGTGTTTTGTTTGATCGCCTCAACAATAAACCTGGTCAAACGCACCTCCCCCAACCTAGCTACAACTACGACCTAGCATGCTAACTAACCTAAATAGATCAGACTCCACCTCTTATTCCACAATTCTTTTGCGTTGTAGTGGTGCAATGTCGAGGAATCGACCACCAAAGTCCATGTAACGGATCTACCGATGACTCCCAACCAATTAGCTTAGGGCACCGTCATAAGGATCTTTCGACCACAAATCTCTGGCTGTGTTTCACCTTGACTGGAATGATTTCGAGACTCCAAAGACCTACAACTTGCTAAACTCCACCCATCCACCCATGTAACGAACACTAAGTCTCGCGACTCCCAACCGCTGAAGGTTTAGTAAGGCACCGGCTTTAAAGGCTTTCGCCATATACCCCCTGACCCATGCTCTGCCTCCCAAGGCAAAGTGTTGCAATTTTTATTCTTTTTCTTTTCTTTTTCTTTTCTTTTCTTTTTCTCGTTTTTCTTCTTTTTCTTTTTCCACAGGGTCCATAACCTATTAAAGGTGGTCAATGAAACTAGGGTAGGTTATGCAAAGTAAAGGAGGTTGTGCGCTTTTTCAAATTCTATTATTGAAACCTAATGTGCATTGCGGTGTGGTTAGCTAAAGGTGGAAGAAAAAGGTTGAAAGTGTTAAGAATTTAACTAATCATCCACTCAATTATGCATGGAACCAATCTAACATCAATATAATTTGACAAAATTTCTCAATTTTTCATACCACAAAGTTAGGCAAAACACACAAAAATTTTGGTTGCAAACGGTCCAAATTTTGAAAAAGTAAGTCGTAAAGTATAACAAATTTTATAGAAAGGGGGACCCAAAGAAGCCACTGAACATCACAAAATGGGCTTGCACCAAAATAAATAACAAAACATAAATACAAAAATCCACTTCCTTTCTTGCTAACTCTCCCCAACCCAAACATCTCTGTCCCGAAATGGGGCCTCGGATTGGAAAATTAGAGAAGAAAGTGTTACCCCTTGATGAGATGCGGATCATTTCTGGATAGGAGACTGCAAGCTTTCCATCGACACCTTCACCCGCTTACTTCAAATAAACAAGCAGGGGGAAGAAAAGAGAGGAAAAGTGATTCTCGCCACCATTTTTAAAAATTACACTTTCATAATAATCTCAAAACGCTCTTTCCTACCATATTTCCGATTCTACACTCTCTGCCTTTCCAACTGGCATCAAGAACGCCAAAACGGAGTTCTGACGAAAAGCTACGAGCTAAACAAAATCGACATGACAAAATTCGTGCCTGATAGCGAAATTTTCGCTAGGCTGGGGAAGGAAATTTGGGCTAGCCTAGCCAAAATTAGGCATAGCGAAAATTTACAGTAGCTTAGGAAATTTTCGCTATGTCTAATAGCCTAAAATTTTTGATTTTTTTTATTTTTTAATTTTTTGAAAAATCAATAAAAATAAAAATACAGAGTATATATATATATATATATATATATATATATATATATATATATATATATATATATATATATATATATATATATATATTTTTTTTTTTTTTTTTAAATTTTTTAAATTTTTTTTTTTTTTTAAGAGACAAAATTTTTTTTTATATATATATATAAATAAAAATAATAATAATTTTTTTTTTAAAATAAAATAATATATAAAGAAAAACAACGTTTTCTTTTAATATATAAAAATAATTAAAAAAAATAAAATAAAATAAAAATAAAAAGGAGCATAATCGTTGCGCTTTGTCCTCAGAGCGGATCATCAAGCTGATTTCAAAAGAATTTCGCTAGCTAGCGAACTCACTGCTCTAGCGAAATTCTTCCACCCTCATTGCCTCACGTAGATTTTCGCTAGGCTAAATAAATTTAGCTAACAATGTATTTCATATATAAATAAATTTTCGCATTTCGCTAGAATTGCGAAATTTTCGCTATCATTGCGAAAAATTCTCTGCTTTCTGATTTTCAATCCAGGCTTCAAAATTTGCACACAAACTGCAAAAATTAACACAAGAAAATTAGAAAAATTGCAAAGCAAAAAATTAATTTAAAAAACATAAATTAACTAAAAATTAGATAAAACCTAAGAAGAAAATTAACTAAATCAAAATAAATCACAATAAATAAAATAAGACAAGAAAATTAAACAAAAAGGTGGGGAGACTGGTGTCTCCCCCATACCACTCCTTAGCCTCGAGGCCGCCGGAATCATGGAGCCTCGTAAATGCAGGGGTTCTGGGTGCTCCAAATCCGAATCCCAAGACCCGAACCATCCACTATGCCACGTATGAGCGGTTCCAATTTATTGGCGTAGTGGCAATAACATGAGCAATGCCAATTTCGAGGTTTTCAGAGAATGTGGAGTGATGGGTTTGACTTTTTTGCGGGTGCTTTAGGATTGGTCATGCCGCAGCAAGGGCAATATGTACACCGGGCAAAGTGGGTTTTGGTTGCTTGGGCAAGGGCACTAGATTCAACTTCATGGGGATTGGTTGAAGGATAGGTTCTTGGGGCTCTTCCATTTCTTTCCTTCCATTACCTCCTCGCCAGCATCGGGAGGTTTCTTCTTCCTTTTTCCATGGCCCATATTCTACACATAATTGTGGGGCACCCTGTAGTTCCTCAGGAGGATCTTCTACTGGTTCCTCTTTCAATTCCTCCTGAAGCTGCAATTGAGCCTGTTCACCCACAATAGTGTCAGTCAAGCACTCTTCCTCCAAATTCTTCTCCTCTTGATGAACAAACTGATTGGTGAGCTTTGAGATGGATTCCTGTAGGATGTCCAATTTTTGATCAATTTCGCTTTGGAAGCCATCCAATTCCTTGTTCAGGGAGCCCTCCACTGTCTCAATTTCCCTATTAGTCTGAACATTCACTGCCCTATTATCCTCTATGAAATTGTCCACTTGTTTGCTCAAATTCAGGATGGCTTGTTCAACAGGGGATAAGGGTGGTGGTTGTTGCTGCTGAGAAATGGGGGCATAATAAAGAGGTTCAGGAGGTGCATATTGTGGAGGTTTTGGTTCCCATGAGGAATTTGTGTGATTCCCCCAACTATGGTTGTAAGTACTACCATATGGTGAACTCATCCATTGGTCTCTGTAGTCCCTCATGGACATGTATCCTCTAGAGTTCCCCTCCATAGGGTACTGACTGTATTGTTCTCCCTCTAAGTGTTCCATTTTGTTCAATTCAAGTTCAATCCAAGTTCTTGAGGGAGATTGACTTTAAGTAGCCTTCCTTCTAGGTTTCTAATCCACTGGGAATGGATTCCCCGTGAGCTGTACCAACACAAACGATCCCGTCAGACTGTTTTTTTTTTTTTTTAACAGTGAAATAAAATTAAGAAAAAATGACTGTAAAATGATAAAAGGAAATTCACCAAGACTTGTGATGAGGATCAAGTGTCCCGATAGCCTCGTCACTTGCACTAAGGCACCATCCGCAACGGCGCCATTTGACTGCGGCACGGTAGGGTGAGCGCGAATCAACAAAATTCTTATATTCCTGTTTTCCTATCATTGCAATGCCTATCGCAGATGGGTTCTAGGGTCGAACATGTGGATGGGTTTTCTTCGTACAAATGACTAACAGTGAAGGCAAAAATTGGTGAATTAAATTTGGATTTTTAAGGTTTGGTAAAAACAGGGGGGTTTTGGGTGTTCACTGACTGAAGCTAAAACAAGAAAAATGTAAAATAGAACCCCTTGAAGTGTTAGGCCACTGGTTTAGGTTTCAAGGTAACCACATGTCCCCTGCAGCTTTTCTCTCGCATTGGGGGAGCAGTCATATAGTCATTTCCCGAACCGGATCTTCATTTAGCTTTAAAAACTAGAACTCCTATGATTTTCCCTTTTGAAACATAGCATTTAAATGGGGCATAAATGTTCCTAACAAAGGAAAAGATCTCAAAAACCCTAATCCACGATAACTACAGCGTGAGACAACTAACTCGAGCCTCAATGGATCTAGTGAAAGTATTCATTGAACCCAAAAAGCTTCTTGCCAAATACACATTAGCAGAGAGCGTGCTTAAGAGATTTTAATCCTTAAGTGAGAAGCAGTGAACTTAAACAACCAAAAAATACGTGCAAAAAACAACAAGTGGACCGTGGCGTTATTCTCCAAACCTCAGCTAATGCAAATTCTCCGTCCTCTTCAAGGAGGAAGAGAATTAGTTAAACATCCTCTGGAGTTGTCATCCTCGCAGGAGTGTTTGGCAGCCGAAAGGGAGAGAAATGAGAGAAAAGGGAGAAAAACGGGAGAACGGAGCCCAATTTTATTTACAAAGAAAAATCCGTCCCTTGACAAGCAGTATACAAAATGGCTATAGCCTTACAAACTAAGTGAAATACCATACAATCCAAATATAAGTGATTACAACAAGGGTAGAAAGGAGGAAAACCAAAAACTGTAACAAAAAGAACAAAAGCATGAAATGCAGAGGAACAAAATGCTAGGAAGGAACAAAGGCGCCGGGAGGTAGGGAACAAAGGCACGTAGAATGTTTTCCCCGTAGCGGGTGTTTTCTTCACATTTGCTCTTTCTTTCCTTCGATCTTTGATCTCGCAATGTTGAGTTTGACTGAATTTCAGTGCTTAGACTTGACTTAACAATTTCGCATAATTAGCTCGTGAAACTGTAAAACGCCACAAAATGCGATCAATAAAATAGTAGGGACCTTAATGTGCAATCGGGTTAATTAGCATGATTAGTGATACTATACCTAAACCTATAATAAATAGGGTTCAAAATAGCACTTTTTGGGCACTAATCACTTAGGCCATGTTTGGCTCCTAAAACCCATTTTTGGGTTAAGTTTTATTATTTCAATTTTTAGTCCTTCACTCTTTTTTTTTCTTCTTTTCTTTTCTTTTTGAAATCAAGTTGGGCATAATTCTATTTTAACCTATAGCCTTTTCATCTTATGACTTCTATGCCTCCCTTTAAAAATTACATATTTGCCCTTGAGTATTGACAGGTACACTTGTTTCTAAATTTCCATTTTTCACATTTACTTTATGAAAAATTCAATTTATGCTTACAAAATACCCTAAACAAGTCCGAAACCTACTATGGTACATTTCTGATGTTACATCGACCCGCCAAAGAAGGGAGAAGGAAGAGTAGCGCACCCGCGCCTGTCGTAATTCTCCACTTGCCTTAATCATGCCTCGGGCTGAGAAGGCTGGGAAGGATGAAGAACGGAGGGGGAGAGTTTCGTGAGGAGAAGAAATGGATGGCTGAAATGAAATGAAAGGAGAGGGGGTCTTTAAATGTGACGGGTTAGTAGTTGGGAGGTTTAGCTATTTAATGTTCATAAATGGGTTTTAAGGCTAGGACTCAAAAAACTGGAGAAATAAATGTATTTCGCAGGAAACGAGAGGTTGCAGAAGACGAAGAGGGAGGAAGATGAACAGTGCGTGCAAGGGGTTGCGAAATTTCGCAATGGAAATTTCTACACTGCAGCAAACGAAACCTGCTTCTACAACACCTATAAAAACAGAGAAAAAAATTCATTAGAATAAGCAAATGAAAAATGCAGGGCTAATACGATGAAACTAAACTAAATGAATAATTATGTGGTAAACCACAATTAAAACTGAAATTAATAAACAAACAAACTCTCAACAAAATTTTAGGGTGGCCTAGAAATTTTTGCAAAGACCACGCCCATATAGGGTAGCCTTTTGGATTCATGGGGGGTCAAGCAGGGGAATCTCCTCCTTGTATGCTATGTGCTGTACTATATAGGGCTTTAATCTTTGCTCATTGACTTTGAAAACCCTGCTGTCCTTAGAATTAAGAAGGTCCACTGATCCATTGAGGTAGACTTGATGGACGATGAATGGACCGGTCCACCTTGACTTGAGCTTGCCCGGAAAGAGGTAGAGCTTGGAGTCACAGAGTAGCACCTGGTCTCCTTGTTTGAAATTCTTGCTGTGCTATTAATGATCATGCCACTTCTTAAGTCCTGCTCTTGCAATTTTTGAGTTGAAGAAGGCATCATTCCTCACTCTCTTCCAAATTCTCCATCGATATCATGAGCCTTTAAGGCCAAATTTCTTCCTATGTCTAGGTTCAACCCTTGACTACCCACCATGCCTTATATTCAATTTCCATGTGCAGTGACACGCTTTCCATAACCAAATGAGCAAGGGACATGCCAAGGATAGTCTTGTATAAGTGTTGTTCTCAGAGGCCCACAAGGAATCTAGCAACTTGAGAGATCGCCTCCTTTCGTTGAGCTCACCACTTTCATCAGTATTGTTTTTATTTCTCTGTTGGCGAGCTCAACTTGACCATTGGTTGGAGGATGGTAAGGGGTGGCCACTTTGTGTTTTACACCGTATTTAGATAAGAGGTTCTCAAAAGGCTTGTTGCAAAAGTGCGAACCTTCATCACTAATTATGACCTTAGGGACCCCAAATCTGGAGAAGATGTTCTCCTTCAAAAATTTTAACACCACCATGTGGTCTGCTGCTCTACAGGGTACTGCTTCAACCCATTTCGACACATAATCCCCCTACCAAAATGTAAACATATCCAAAGGAAGAAGGGAATGGTCCCATGAAGTTAATGCCCCAAACATCAAACAACTCAACTACCAATATCGGGTTCAGAGGCATCATGTGACGACTAGAGATCTTCTCCCTAACCTTTACATTTTGCTCGCATCCACGGCACATGGAGTGGGCATCCTGGAAAGTGAAGGGCCAATAGAACCTGCATTGAGCACCTTCACGGCCATCTTCTCGGGAAGCAAAATGACCTCCACATTCAGCTCATGGCAAAGGATCGAGCATCCCTCTGTTCTCTTCGTGCACACATTTTTTATTATCCGACAAGACAATATTTGTACAAGAAGGACTCTTCCCAATAATAATAGGAGTGAAAACTTCCGTCTTATGCCTCTAACTGGCCGTGACCTCTTGTTGCCAAGTAATTGGCAATGTGGGCATACCATGGTGTGTTTCTACAGAGCAGTGGACTCTCAGAAACTCATCATCATTGAGGGTTGTGAATGTTGTGTGCTAGTTAATCTCGAGAGATGATCCGCAACAACATTCTCCACACCCTTTTTGTCCCTAATCTACAGGTTTAACTCTTGCAACAGGAGAACCCATCTAATAAGTCTTGCCTTGGCATTTTTCTTAGTGACTAGGTACTTCAAAGCCGAGTGATCTGTGAAGATGATTATATCCAACCCAACCAAGTAAGCACGAAAATTGTCCAAAGCATAGACCACTGCCAGAAGCTCTTTCTTGGTGGTGGTGTAATTCCTTTGCACCTCGTTCAACGTCTTGCTTGCATAGTAGACCACATAAGGCTTTCCTTCTTCCCTCTGCCCGAGAACTACTCCAATGGCGAGGTCGCCAGACGCATTAATACCTCGAAAGGTAATCGCGCTAGTCTCTACCATCGGGTGCAAGCAATAAGTAGGCCTTGAGCCTCAAAGCTCCTTCTTTATGCGCCTTCATTCCACACAAATTTGGCATCTTTCTCCAATAGCTTATAAAGAGGCTCGCACTTCGAAGTCCTCGATAACCTCCCAGAAAGCCTCACGCCCGATGTGCCGAAAACGTGATGTGTGAAATATACGCCTATGTGCGCAAGTGCATGCGTCGCCCCAAGTAGTGCATAAAGGTACCTAAGGCATATCGATCCACGGACAGGAGAATTGAATACAAAGATGTGCCTTTAGATACATTATCCGAATAAACGTGATTATGAGAAAGAAATCAAATGTGTGACTTCAACTAAACTATCGATCTTAATGAATTGGTCGGTATCAAGACTAGGCTATGTCTCCCCTCGCCACGCTCGATGGATTATTTAAAGATGAGATTATTCAGTTTATTTTATGATTTAATGGCTAGTGATTCTTGTCTTCACGGTGATGTCCCTCTCTCGAGGTGTATTCGCCTTTATCTCGCGTAGAGAGAATCGGGCATATCTCTATCCCACTGCACCAAATGCTTAAATGTTCTAACTTTATTCACTTTCTGGATCTGAATATCTTCTATTCACCGACTCAACCAAATGCCACTCTACTTATGGTCCCCTAGGTATCCCCATCTCCAATCTCGATTCAGCGTGAACATCCTAATGCGTTGGCCAAACATTACCATGTAATTGATCTACAAATGTAAAGCAGATAATAATAAATCATAAATAACTTAATAATATAAATTAATCAACTTTAATCCATCCAAACGTGACAGGGTTCAACAAGACCCTAGGTATAGATCTAGAACATAATGATCATGAAAACACAAGTATGTGATATATAAAACATAAGTTCCATTGTCTAAATCAAAGAAACAATACAAAAGTCCGGGCTCTTCTTCAAGGTCGATGTCAGCCGCCGCTCAATTCGCGGCCCTAATCCGCACGCTTTCCCGATGCCTCAACTGCGCCCATTTGCTTTTAATGCCGAGAAAGGCGTATCCTCGCTACGACTCAACGCCGCGACGCTGTCGCTTGTTGACTTGCACGCAGCTGACCCAACGCCGCGACGCTGGGATGTCACGACGCGGGGACGCCATGACGCCGACGCCGACGCTCCGCACTCTTCACGCAATGCCTCCCTTATGCTCCAAAAATTGCTTCCAATACTCCCGCTTCCAATGCACTCCGCATCCACACCAAACACCAATTCAGGAGTCTAGCCACAAAAACTATGAAATTAACTATAAAATAAACGTGAAAATGAAAAACCGACACGGGTATAATATGAGTGTTTTAGGCACTCGTCACACCCCCAAACTTAGTTTCTTGCTTGTCCCCAAGCAAGAACTGACTCTAAACCTAACACCCACTCTAAGTACTAAAGTCTAACACGAGGGTAGTGATGCACATGCTAAAAAGTAGAGGATCAAATAGGACCGACTCACACTGCTGGCGGTTTGTTTGGAGTTCACAGGATGCACACAGGTGTTTGACTTTCGGAAAAAAACTCGGTTGAAATAGGTAAAAGTGAATAGTGCCTCAAATTCCATGGTATTCAATAACCTTTCCCAAGGACCCTATGTGCGTCGAATGAATGACCTCTAGTGTATACCTAGGTTCCGACACCCCCAAACTTAAGCTCAACTCACCTAATTGGAAGAAGCTAACTAAGAAAGGATAAGAACACACCCTTTTTATTCATACCAAAATATCTAATTATTTCCTAAATACCTAAAAAATTGAAGAAGACCTAGTGCCAAGAAGTTTTAGATTATGTTCTGCAGAAGGATCCATTGGTGACTTCACCGCTTGGTTAAGGGCACCGACATTAAATTCCCTTCAAATTTCACACCCCGAATACTAACCAAACTCAACGTGCCCCAGTCAGGAAATGATCCATCATTCCATGTAGCGGGCAAAGGTCAATGATCCCACCATTGGCTTAGGGCATTAGGTTTGAAAGGCCCTCGAATACAAAAAGGCACAAAAAGTTCGATTCATTGGATTATCCACCTATTCTACTCTTACGTCGATTTTTTTTCTCTTTTTTTTTTAATGAGTTTGGGGCCCTACGGCAATCCTCTTTGCTTGTGTGTCCCATCACTTTCTAGGTGGTTAGAGACCCCAAGGTCTATATCGAGCTTTAGTTGTGAGTCTCAGACCTGCGTGCATACCCTGAAGGTCATTAGTGTGTGAATGTGATAGGGCTCTTGAGAAATGGTTTCTTGACTACCCGGAATTGGTTCACTAAACCCTCCACCTATTCAACCTAATTACCCCGAGCATCAAACATCATATGCATCCGTTTTCCCATGCCCATAGTGGATTCGGTCCAAAATTGATCCTTGACTCACAAATATGGCACATACACAAACGACTCCACACACAAACCACCACGTATAAGAAGGACCTAACATACACGCAAACAAAAACTAACACATGACTCATCAAAGTAAATTGAACAAGTAAACTGAAACACAACTAACATGCTTAAACGAAACAAAAATACTACACAAATACGAAAATCAAAACGCAACTAAACAAATCTAACCAAAACACGATCACTACTACACCCCCAACAAAAATACCCGTTGTCCCCACCGGGCAATAAACGAATAGTAGAGGGTGAAAGGAACTCCCCTGGTGATCACTGAGGTGGTGGTGGCTACCAGATAGGCGAAGTCAGGCGACTGGCCTGCAAGGATCGCTGTCAAGAATGATGGGTTCGATTGGCCAGCACAAGACGCATATCGCCATCGAGGGCCTCCATATCCCGTGTGAGAGGACTCTGCTCCCGGGTCTCACTGCACGTGTCAAAGCGCCGCAAGTGAGAGAGCACCGGGTCCCTGGTCAGCGAGGACCGGATGAGCTGCCTCCGTAGGCTGTGGTGGTGGTGGTGGAGGTGGATGAGACGAGGACTGGCCAATGTCCTCCTGGGGATCGCCCAGGAGTCCAAAACGAGCCTGATAGTCATGAAGCTCGTCCTCGTCTGAGGGCTCATGGCCGGAATCATAGGCCCCCTCTGGTCGTGGGACACCCGCTCCTCTCGATGCGTATATGATTTAATGGGGTGGAGCCAAGTCTCATTGTCATCAAGGGGCACCCTACCGCTTTGCATAAGCCAAAGATATGTGCGGGTGCCCTTTATTTATTTTGGCGGTCCCTGCTATGGAGGATGGCATTCCTCTATAACCTCGCCCAACATCAAAAGGTACATCCCTCGTATTTACGGCATACGGCTGCGGCACGCTGTCGGGTTACCACACGCTCATCGCCTGCACGAGGCGTGATGTGATGTAGATGCCATACCTAGGGATAAGGCCAAATGTTTGGCCTTGAAATGGACTGTACGGCTCCTCGTTGTTAATTTTCCACTCACCCCAATTATTAGTCAAGACCGACGACTTAGTACTTCTGGGTGCTCGTAAAGCCGATCGAATAGCTTAGAGGGGACATGATCTAGACTATAATAGCTATTGACTCCCGGCACTAAAGTCGCACTACTATCCCTCACTGATTCTCTTAAGGACGTGGATGCTAGATTTGGCGTGAGAACTCTCGCACACACTCATCGCAGATGGATGAGGTGGTTGGCACAAAGCTCGCCATCCCTTAGCCGCTATGGTTTTGCGGAAGAAGTCGTCCGGATGGTGGAAACCCTTCTCTTTAATGAACGATCGGTTCTTGCAGATGGTGCCGAACCGATCGGCGGCACCCTCATTCACGAACCGCGTGACATCATAAGTGGGGGTCGGGTCCTCGCCGATCGACCCCCGCTAGGCAATTTCGTCTTTGCCGACATTAGCAAACAGGACCTAATGCAAGTGGTGATGGCACCAAATTGGCGCACCCACTGACCTAGACAAAACTAATAAACACCTAGTGTGCACTAAAAAAATCGAAACTCAATCAAGTGTACTAATGACTCAAACACCCTAAATGGGACTCAAATAATTCCCACAATAACCTACGATTTAGAGTAAACCTAAAAGACTCGCGGACCGACCGCGGAATGCAATGATAACCCTAGATGACTACACTAGTGCGAGAACTGAGTGCAGAGTGGTGTGAATGCAAGGGTGAAAATGAACCGATGTGCAAAGAGAAGGTCGGAGGGCAATGTACGAGCCTACGACCGGCGTGAGAGGGAGCTCCGGCAAGGAAGGTGAGGATGGGTTCGCAAGGTTGCTAGGGTTCAGGCAGTGGGGTGCGCAAAGTGAAGAGCAAAATGGGCTATTTTTGGCCTTAAAACAGGGCAACGTCGCGACGTTCGGGGCAACGTCGCGACGTTCCAGAGAATGGGACTAAACAACGTCAGCGACAAGGTATCAACGCCGCGTATCGCCCAGAGACATAGGGAAAATTAACGTCATGATGTTGATATCTCACGCCGTGACATCTGCAGAGGTTTAGTTCAACGCCGCGACGTTGGGAACTCACGCCGCGACGCCCAGAGTAAAATCAACGTCGCGACGCTGGAAATCCACGCCGCGATCGCTCCGTGAAGGGTAATTGACGTCGCTGACGCTGAAACGCCGCGACGCTATAATTCAACGCCGCGACGCGCAGAAGGCTTCTAAAATTTCACATTAAGTAGCCCTGGTTTATGAGAGACCCTCCTCTTGTAAATGGACACTCGACTTGTAATGCTCGCACAAACGGATCCTCCCCGCACTCCACGTCGCGAGTCCCCGAAAGTAAACAACCAAGAAGAAACATTTTACAAAACCAATAAACCAATATCACTGAAAACAAACAATAAAAATGTCACTCAGAAAAACTTGGGTTGCCTCCCAAGAAGCGCTATGTTTAATGTCGTTAGCTCGACGGCCCTGAATCTCAATGTGTGATATGCTGAGAAGAAACTGGGAAATGCTTACACATCTCCCTATAGTGCTCACACCCAATGCTCAAGGTGGATGAAATATTTTTCTGTTCATTCCCTTGCCCTTCTCGGTGTCTTTCTATGCAGTAATAGACTTATCCTTGAAGTTTGTCGCCTCTCCTTGCATAATCTCCGGTGCAGTGAAGTTCCCGAGACATTCTCACTGGGGTCAGCGACCGATGCTTTATGGGTTGAAACACATGGAAAGTAATTTCGTCTCCTTGGACTTTCTTCAATTTGAGCTCACCTTTCTTGCACATTGATTCGAGCTTTCCGCGGGCTAGCGGTCGCACTAAGTATGATGGGAATCGAAATCGCCTTCCTCCATGTCCAGAATAACGGTCCGAAGCACTAATTTACCAACTTTTACTAGACATTTTCGACATAATTCCTCAGGATGCTGGTAGGACTTGTCCTCAAGTAAGTTGCAAGCTGATTGTGGTCGATTTTGGTTATCCCAACTTTAGCCTTTTAAACATCGAAAGCGGCATCAAATTGATGCTAGCTCCCAAGTCACACAGGGCTTTACCGGATAACCGATTCCCTATAGAGAATGGTATAGCAAAGCTACCCGGATCTTGAAGTTTTGGGGGAAGCTTGTTTTGCAAGATGGCACTGCACTCCTCAGTTAAAGCGATTGTCCCATATTCATCCAATCCTTCTTACTTGCCAAGATCCTTTCATGAATTTCACATAACTCGCATGTTCTCCAAAGGCTCCAAAAGGGTATATTAATATGTAGTTTCTAAAGATGTCAAGAAACTTTGCACCGCTTCCCTAACTTGCCTTTCTTCAACCTCTGAGGATATGGAATTGGTATGACAAGTTCATCTGTTTTGGTCTGTTTCTTTGTTCCTTCCCTGACTTTATTATCCTTGACTGCTCTCGTATCTCGGGGTTGCTCATCTTGCATCGGTGGCGGTCTGATTTCAACTCTTTCCACTCCTTAGAGGATACCTTAAGTAAAGATTCTTTCCCCTTCTCCTCTAGGGTTTACCTCGAATTGCTTTGGTAGTGACCCCGTTGCCTTTCGTCAATAGACCCGCCATTCGACCCATCCGCACTCCAAGCTTCTAATCAAAGTGGTTGATTGTTCAATTGTGGCTCGTTATCGCATATTCGCTGTCTCATTCATGAAGGCGGTATGGGAGGTCAGCATTTGTGCAAGGGCTTGTTCTAAATCCACCTTTTTCTCAGGAGGTGGTTCACTAGCCCGGTTCGATGGCATATTGTTCTGGTTATTCCTCCATCCATACCACTATTCTCGACCGTTCGATTCGATTATTACGCCACCCTTGGCCTTGATTTTGATTCTGATAATTGTTTCCCCCATACTGTCCTTGCTGCTGTAATTGATTCTGATTGAACCTCGACACATACTGGGCCTGCTCTATAGTTTGATTTCCCGACCGACATCTCCGTGCTACTGGCCCCCTTACGTAATTCACACACCCTATGGGTTGGTCTCGTATGGCATTTGCCGGCACCTTGCCGTCTAGTCAACTCCGCTGGTCAATTGTGCAACACAACTGCATTGTCGAGAACCTCATTACTGCGCCACCCATGGCTTTTACCGGTGTAGCCTCTCTCTAGGCCACTTTATTTGTGTTGCCGCAAAGATCTTCCGCACTCTCATGTTTGGTCCGGGTTTTCTTCATTAGTGCTCCTCCACCGAGGCATCAATCACCGCTCTAGTAGCGTTCCACTTCATTATAGAAAGTATGCACCTGTATCCATCCGGTTAGTCCGTGATGCTGGCACTTCTTTAGTAATTCGTGAACTCTGTCCATGCCTCCGCCAGGTTCTCCCCAATATTCTAAAAGTATTGGATCTCTTGCACAAGTTGTGCAATTTTCGAGGGTGGGAAGAACTTGGTCAAGAATTTTTACACTAGATCGTTCCACAAGGTAATGGAATCTGGTGTCGACTTGTTAGCTAATGTCGCTCGATCACCCAGTGAGAGTGGAAAAGCCTCAACCCGAGTGCCTCTCGCAACTCCATTGTACTCGATTGTATCGCTGCACTTCAAGGAAGTCAGGTCGATGCATATTTGGGTTCTCATGAGGTAGTCCATAAACAATATATTCGGCAAAGATTGTAATGTTATCGACTTCGGGGCCGCTGTTTGCTCCAATAGGTGGTCGTCTGATAGCTGTTTGAACAACTGTAGGCGGGAGTGCAAACTCTTCTAGCAACATGTATGGATCATCTGGCTGTATAAACGGCCTGGGTGCTTGATTCCTTCCATGATTACCATTTCGCCTCTTCCGGGCCTGCCACAGGCTCACGCTCGATCCTCGCCTTCATTATCACCCATGTTTGCTAAATTTCGACCGCTCGCCTCTCGCTCGGCGCATTCTGTAAAGTTCTTTTCATTTCGTGATCAAACAAGTGTCAATGACCCGACTCGTCGTCGCATGTACTCACTGAAACTTAACTGTAATCACACATGACACAACAATACCAAATTACCAGCACTTGTAATAACAAATAAAAAACAAAAAAATTTCAGAGTAATATCCAATTGCTTTATTCTCTATATCAATCTAAATTGTCCCTGAACGGCCAAAACTGACAGTCGAAACGTGGTGTGTGAACATACGCCTATGTACGCAAGTGCACGCTGGCCACTCCCAAGTAGTATAGTGTACCTAAGGTACGATATCGATCCACTCCGGGGATGTGGAGAATTGAATACAAAGATGTGCTTTTAGATATTATCCCGACAAATCTGTGACATGAGAAAGAAATCAAATGTGTGAATTTCAACTAAACTATCGATCTTAATGAATTACTATCAAGACTGTGGCTATGTCTCCCCGCCACGTTCGATGGATTATTTCTTAAAGATGAGATTATCTGGCTTATTTATGATTTCTTTATGGCTAGGTGATCTTGTCTACGAGATACCCTCTCTCGAGGTGTATTCGCCTATCTCGCTAGTAGAATTGGCATATCTCATCCCAATTTGGTACTCCAAAGTTTAAATGTTCTACCTTATTTGCCACCTTTCTGGATCGGAATATCTCTATTCACCGACTCAACCAAAGGTCAGTTTACTCATATCCCTCCGGTGCATCCTCATCTCTCCAATCTCTGATCTCTACAGAACATCCTAATGTTGGCCAAACATTACCATGTAATTGATCTTACGTATGTAAAGCGCATAATAATAAATCATAAATAACTGAATAATATAAATTAATCAACTTTAATCTATCCAAACGTGACAGGGTTCAACAAGACCCTAGGTATAGATGTAGAACATAATGATCACGAAAACACAAGTATGTGATATATAAACATAAGTTCCATTGTCTAAATCAAAAACAATATTGTCCCGCTCTTCTTCAAGGTCGACGTCGCCGTCAATTCCGCGCCCTAATCCGGCAGACGCTTCGACATGCCTCTCAATCTGTGCCTCCATTTGCTTTTAATGCTGAGAAAGCATAACTCGCACTGAACTCAACGTCGCGACGTCGCGACTTTGCCGCTTGTTGACTTGCAGGTACGCGTTGACCCAACGTCGCGACGCTGGGGACGCCAAGACGCGCAGGACGCCGCGACGCCGGACGCCGCGACGCTCCGCACTCCTTCGCCGCACGCCTCCTTCTATGCTCCAAAATTGCTTCCAACAGCTCCCTTTTTGCTCCAATGCACCTGCATCCACACCAAACACCAATTCAGGAGTCTAGACACAAAAACTATGAAATTAACTATAAAATAAACGTGAAAATGAAAAACCGACGCGGGTATAATATGAGTGTTTTAGGCACTCATCAATGCCCTAAGAATCGCCTCACAGTTTTCACATTCATGGGAGAGGTCAGTTTGGAAATTATCTCAATTTTCTCCTTGTCAACTTCAATTCCTTTCTTGGAAATAATATGTCCTTTACACATCCCTTGTTGACCAGATAAAATATGGTCTACTACAAGATTGTTCCTTCTTTTATACACCTTTAACGCAGACGCTTCAAGTTGATCATTCTTCAAAGTTCCTCCATACAGATCGTAATATCATCCATGTAAACCTCCATAATGTTCTCCACCAAATCACTGAAGATACCGAGCATGCATCGCTGGAATGTATAGGCATTACACGTGCCAAAGGGCATCCCCTCCCAGCTATAAAGCAAATGGGCAGGTGAAGGTGGTCTTCCTCAGTCTTCGCAACAATCTCAATTGAAAATAGCCCGAATAGCCATCCAGGAAGCAATAAAAGGGGTGGCCGAAAATCCTTTCGAGAAGCTAGTCCATGAAGGGTAAAGGGAAGTGATCTTTCCTTGTTACCTCATTTAGTCTTCTGTAATCAATACATACCATCCAACCTGTAGTAAGGTGGGTGGGCATTTCCTCTCCCTTTTCATTATGCACAATGGTTACCCTTAATTTATTAGGCACAACTTGGGTTGGACTCACCCAAGTGCTATCGGATATGGGGTAAATAATACCAGCTTATAGCAACTTTAGGACTTCCGCACGTACCACTTCATGCATGTGAGGATTCAGTCTCCTATGTGGCTGCCTTACTGATTTTGCCTCCTCCTCCAAGTAGATGTGATGGGTGCAAACTGCTGGGCTAATACCCTTCAGATCAATGATTTTCCACCCAATAGCTCGCGACTTTTGAGGATGTCCGTAATAGTCGCTTTCCCCGTTGGTTGTCGAGTAGGGAGGATATAACAACTGGGCACTGTTCATGTTGTTCCAGTTATGCTAATGACTTTAAAAACTCATTAGATTTTTAATCCATTTTTCTGAGTATATTACGAGATAAATGTTGATTTGTTTGCAGAAATGTGGATATTTTACTCACCCCATTTTTGCAGAAAATACAAGAAAGCTAAAATTTCAGCATAAACTGTAAGAGACCTCGCTACAAGCAGTAATTGAAGTCGAATCGAAAAAAATCTGAGTCGCTGTATTGTGAAGCTTATTATTAATCGTCTAAGTTACGACATCACCAAATTCAGCCTTGAGGAAGAAATAGAAGTCCTAAAAAGGGTGAAGTAGTTACTTGAAGTAAGAAGTTGAGACAAAGAAAATGTGGTCGGGACTAAAGGAAATATCCAAAAGAAGAAATCCATGTCGCGACACCAACAGAATACAACTGAGGTCGCGACATCACTCCGATGTCGCGACGTGGATCCGTCAATGAAAGCCACAAGAGAGGTCTTCGCAAGTAAAAGAAGTTGCAACTAGTTTTTAATGAAAGGTTCCAATTGAGGTCGCGACATGCTGTTTAGGTGGCGACATAAAAATAGGAACTGGAGTATCAACAGAAAAAGTGAAGTTGTAACCACATGAAGAGTTGAAGAATAGAAAAAAAGGTCGCAACCTGGAAAGAAGCCAAACAGAGTCCTAACAAGAAAACTGAAGTTGCGACCATTTAATGATCACAGACCGCAAACGATGTCTCGACCACTGATTTAGGTCGCGACTTAAAGAAGAGCTAAGCAGACAGCAAAAGAGGTTGCGACATCATGTTAAGGTCGCGACCTGGAATAAAGGTGGGAAAGAGAAAAATTGGTTGCAACAAAGAACTGAGGTTGCGACCAGAAGAAAAGAAATGGGCAGCAAAAGAGGTCGCGACATCACCATGAGGTCGCGACATAAAATTGAAACCTATGAAGGCTGAAGACCACCAATACAACTGCGACCAAGAAATCAAGGTCATAACATGAAGCCATCTTATAAACAAAAAGGTGGTCGCAACCTAAAACTGTTATCGCAACTCAGAAGCTTGAAGAAGAGAAAGACAACGAAGTTGCGACATGTAACTGAGGTCGCGACATCAACACTGAAGAAACACTGAGCAAATCAAATCACGACTACAAATGATGTTGCGACCATTGATCAAAGCAGTTGCAAGAAAACTGGTTGCAGTAGAGATAATGAGGTCATGACTGATCACGAGCAATCAAGAGAAATCCATGTCGCGACATCAACTTGAGGTCGCGACATAGAACAGTGAGCTGGGCTTTTTCTTTGGAAATTCAATTGGAGCTTTTTGGGGATTCGGCCCAAATTCTTTTTACAGTATAAATAGATAGCATTAGAATAGTAAAGTAGTCTTCCGTCTTCACTACCCAAAAAAGGGGAAAGGAGAGGAACTCAGTGTATAGTTTAGATTATATTTTTATTTCTTTTCTTTTTTTTAATTTTTTTATTTTTAGTTTATTTCTTTTTCTGATTTGAATTCATTTAACCGTGCGTAGACAATTAGAGCTGGATTTTATTTTCTAATATTTTCTCGAGTATTGTACGTCAAAATTTATGAAATCTAGACAAATTTCGAATTCGTTCTTCGCCTATTGCAATTACAAAGGATTGCACGTAGTGATCGATACTCCATTTCTTAATTCGCAATGCAGTAATTAGAGCGCAGCTCTGCTGGATTTGATTTACATTTAGTTATAGTCTTTCCTGCACTAATATGGAGAACTAATTTGGGTTTGAATCTCTACTCCTCTATTCGTGTCGTTTATGAATTGTTAAGTCTCAATACAAAATCAATACCAATTGAGGGAATGTATCTTGCTCTGATATCTAGGGATGCCCTTCAGGACACAGACGGAGATTCCTCGAGAGCCAGAGCATTCTTTTCGGTATGCTAGATCACTATTGACGAATCATAAGCTCTAAGAGTTCATTTTGATAAATCCCCCATTCGCTCTTAATTGAAGTTGAGGGGTGTATTTAACAATATAAATAATCAGAGAGTTCACCTTTAATCTAAAGGTAAGTTCCTAACCCCCGTTAGCTTAGATCTAATCAAGGAAAGGGACTTAACCCATAGATTTGGAGGCCGAGCCACCACCAAGTGGTAACTTTGCGAAAAACCTGAGAAGGAAAAGCAAAAGGTCTATTGTCAACAGGAAATGGGTGTGAAGTATTAAGAGAGAAAAATACCCAGATCTTGCAAGAGAATTTGAATACAGTAACTCGGGGTTTTGATCTTGTTCAGAGAAGCAAGGATATCTAACCAGTGAATATGGAGAAATCCAATTCCAACAATTAGGAAATCTTGGACAAAATCAAATCCATACATATAACAGAGCAGTGTACTTTAGTGCTGGAATTGATTGTTTCATTGTATTTCACTGATAGTTTCGTTTCTCACAGGAGACTGATTCAATCCATTCTTCTAGATACAATTTATCTTTATTCATTTATTTTTGTTTTAGCTTAGTTGACAATAGTCAATAGTCTAGGATCTTTAAATTTCATTGTTTAGATAAAACTTACTATAGTTTCTTAGTCAAATAGTATAGAATTTTAGTAGTTGGGGTAGTTGATCTTTAATTAGTTATCAAATCTCACGTGGGAATGATGATACTAGACTTACATTGATTTTACTACTTGTTATGACCTATGCACTTTTTGTGTCAGAACCGACCCATATTTTTGATATGAACATTAAGAAAATTATTTTATTAAGCAAACTTATCAGTGACATGGATGAGAAGTGTGAGAGCTCTTGTAACTATGTTAATTTGAGGTTTTCAATTCTCTCGAAAAGCGAGCAAATTTTTTTATGGCGCCGTTCTGCAGTGATTGAAAAGAATTAAATAGATCAAATCTGATAAAGAAGAAATGCTAATTTGGACATTTATAAAGAAAACAACTTGATTTTCAAGTAGTGGCTACAGCCGATCCTTAACGAAGCCATGTTGAAATATTTTTTAGTTTATTCATCACATTAATGCGAGTATGTTTATATTGGAAATCCTTTAATGCATAGGAAGCGGGATTCTAACGATTTCCGGTAGGACTTCCCGAATTGGAAAGAACACTTTGAGCTTAAGAAAGATAAAAAGATGAGGCATTTATAGCGGGACGAGAGACATGACGAGACCAGAGGAACCAGGGAGGGCAGCCGACCGGAAGACCTCCATTATTAACACGATGGAGGATTTTTGGAGGCTATTATTTAGGAAGAGTATTCGCGATTAGGCTGACCCTCTGCGTGGATGCAAATAACTTTGAACTAAAGCCGTATGTCTGATAGTTGCAGCGACAACGGGTTCAACGAGATCACCTACCGATGACCTGACGGCGCTGGGTAGATTTCTCGGGATGGCAAATCGGTGGCCCCGAATGGTGTGAGACCGGAGGTAGTAAAGTTGCATCTCTTCCCATTTTCTTTAAGAGATATAGCGGCCACATGGTATGAATCATTACCATATGATTCGATTGATCATAGGAAAGAAGCGGTAGAAGCATACTTAAGGCGAATTCTTTCCCCCGTCTCTCACCTCAAAGAAGGAGAGATAATAGTGTTCAACAAGGAGAAGATGAGCCTATAGCCTAGGAGATTCAAGGAGTTCTTTGAAGAGGTGCCACTATGCATGGAATTGATTTAAAAACCAGGATGGATATAGTGTACATACCTTCGTAGTACATCGAGGCATTATCGATCTTCATCTTTGTGGAGCATTCGAAGCGAAAAAGAATCTTTGAAGAGGCTAGAGATCGATGAGGCCGGCCAAATGCAATGGCTCCATACGAGTTTCAGGGAGTAGCAGCGAGAGGAAGAAAGGGATTAAGTGGAGCTGAGCAAAATGTGACCATGGAAGCGAAGTTAGATGCCATAATCATGGGATGGGAATGAACATGAGAGAAAAAATGCACCTTTGCTCATGAAATAGGAGGCGAGTGGAAGGCCTTTATGAGAGAAGTCTTTGTGTAATAACATAAGAAAGATTCTTATGGTCTTGGGAGGTGAAATGCGTGAATGAGTCAAGAAGTACCATTTCAAGCCATTCTTGCCCACACATTACGATCCAGTTTGAGGAACCATGAGAATTTCTCATATGGTGGAGGGGCATTACAAAGGCCCAGGCATGAATAGAATCTCGACAAGGATATCGAGCCACAGAGGTTTGAGCGACATCAAGGGTGAAGCGAAGCTTGATATCGGTCGAAAGGAGGACTGACCATTTGAAGACAAAATCGCATAGTTCATGGGAGGCAACGAGTGTGCAATTCCACGCAGGCAAAAAAACATATGACTTGGAAGCTTTCCAAGTCGATACTGAAGTGTTTGGAAGGCAAGTGCCTCGTTAGAAAAACTTGGAGACACAAAAATAGGCGGTTATTACCCAGACTAATGCCAAATCGAGCAAAGTGCATTCCACTAAGTGGCACTGAAAATCAATGCATGCGGTGGTTAAGAAGTGGGAAGGATTTGGCTTGACAACGAGAGGAAGAAAGGAAAGAAGGCGGCCCAGCGAGAAGAGTAGGAAAGGAAGGAGAGAAGAGCACACAGTTGAACAACGAAAGGGAAGTAATGAGCGGCTTGAAGGAAGGAGTACCGAGCCTATGCACCTTAGTGCCGTTTCACGAGACGGAAGAGCGAGAAGAAGAAGAGCGAGTTTTCTAAATTCTTGGACATTTTCAAGAAAATAGAAATCAATATCCCATTTGGAGGTGATCGACCAAATGCCTATTTATGCAAATTTTCTAAGGAGATGCGATCGAAAAGGAAGATAGGCGGGAGGGAATAGTAGACTTAGTGTTGCTTTGCACAGTCTGATTATCAGAAAAAGCTCGACAAAAATGAAGGACCACGGCGGTTTCACCATTCCTTGCTCCACTTAGAAATATAATTCAAGAAAGCTTTATGTGATTAAAGCGCTAGTATAAACTTGATGCCTCATCAGGTTATCGAGAGACTTAGTTTGGGGAACACTGACATCAATTACATTGCGAATGGTGATGATGATAAGCCTGACCCGGAAGGTATTCTTGAAGATGTACTTGTCAAGTTAGGAAATTCATCTTCCCGGTGGATTTTGTTATCATGCGGATGGAGGAAGACACGAGTTCCTTTCTTTTGCTTGGAAGACCTTTCTTAGCAACTGGAGCTGCCTTGTTAGATGTACAGAAAGGTGAATTGACACTAAGGGTGGGAAATGAGGCAGTGCACTTTAATATTAATAGGAGTTTGGAACATTCTGATGTAAACGCAGAAAGTTGTATGGCTGTAGGAAACAATAGCCTTCTCAATGTTGAATTGAATTCTGATTATATCCTTTAACATTCTATC
>JAEQBH010007716.1:0-175685 GCA_016808115.1 Tetrastigma voinierianum | reverse complement strand
CTGATTAAACATATACAAATCATTGCCCGTGACTTCATTATCGAGAACGATCCGAACGATACAAAGCACTGGTCATGCCGCTTGCATGCTGGTCATTCTAATAAGATTGCACCTCAATAAGAAGGTCTCCTACAATCTCCCTTCAAATTGTTCTCGTTATGAACCCGATATTTCACATTTACTAATACCTTGGTTGTGTAGTACGTGTGGTGCCTATCGGCACCACCAAAAAGAACGAAAATGGGTCCCCAACGCCGCCGGGGTATTTATGTTGGGTTTAATTCACCGTCCATCATTAGGTTCTTAGAACCGATTACTGGTGATCTTTTTACTGCCAGATTCGCAGATTGTCATTTCAAGGAGACTATGTTTCCATCGATTGGGACACCTAATATTGAAATGGTCGCAAGCAAAACTCGCGAAGGTTTTCTCCGGAATGAGAAAATTATCTCACCCGACCTAAGAACCCCCGAAATTAAAACGAGGTGCGTACGCGATAATCCATTTACGCTATTGCCACGATCCGATGCATTTAATGATGCTACTAAGATAACGGCTCCTCATATTCCAATTGTAAATGCTCAGCCTAGGATAGTCAGTTCTCGGCTGACAAGCTAAAATGGATGAAAATCCCCTACGCTGAAGCGCAGAGACCAATAGGATCAAAAGACACTATTCCCGAAACGGCGGGGAAAGAATCAAGAATCCACTCGTAAGAGCCCTGCGTTGTGCTTACTTCTAAAGAGCTTAATGCCCTTGAAGAGGCACAAACCCAAGGAAAAGCAGATTCACTCAACTCCTAGAATATCGAATTCCATTACATATTGTAATGAGATTTGGGATCAAAATAAAATCATCATTGATGATATTTTTGCATTCTCAATTGCTCATAAAATTATGGATGATGATTTTGAGCCGTAATCTATTATTGAATGTCGCCAAAGGCAAGATTGGTCTAAGTGGGAGGAAGTAATTGCTACCGAATTAGCTTCCCTAGCTAAACGAGAGGTTTTGACCCATAACTCGTGATCCCCGAGACAAAACCCATTTGATATAATGGGTATTTGTTCGAAACGAAAGAGAAAACAAGGTTGTCAGTATAAAGCCTGACTGCTGTCTAAGGATTCTCCCAGACTGGATTGATTTATGATGAGACATATTCAATTGGTGATGGATATGATTACATTTCGCTTTCATTAGTCCGTAATCTTTGAAAATTGGAAATGCGTCTTATGGACATTGCAGGACGGCATATCTATATTAAGCTCATTAGATCAGACATTTATATGAAAATTCCTATGGGATCTAAAATGCCCGATGCATGCACCCGCAACTTATTCTCAATAAAATTGCAAAAATCTTTTGTATCGGTTAAAGCAATCCGGCCGCATGTGGTATCAATCGCCAAGGAGTACCTAATGAAGGAAAGTACAAGAATGATCCTCTATCTCGCCTACGCGTGTTTATTAAGAAATCAGAAACCGGATTTGCTATTGTAAAGTACTATGTCGATAATATAAATTTAATTGGAATCTTAAGAGTTAGCTAAAATCATAAGTATTTGAAAAGGAATTTGAAGTTAAAGATTTGGGTAAAAACCAAACTTTGTCTTGGTCTACATCTTGAGCATAAAGCAAATGGAATAATCGTCCATCAATCATCATACATTGAAAGATTACTTAAACGCTTCAACATGGACAAGGCTCACCCATTGAGCACCCCTATGGTTGTAAGGTCTCTAGATCCCCAAAAGGATCGGTTTCGTCCTAGAGAATCTGATGAAGAGATACTTGGTCCTGAAGTACCATATCTCAATGCAATCGGGGGCTTTGATGTACTGGCACAATGTACGAGACCGTACATCGCTTTATAAAGAAATTTATTGGCACGCTTAGTTCTCGAGCCAACTCGAGACACCGGAATGGAATTAAACATATTTTTCAGCATTCTCGAGAAACTAGATTTGGGATTATATTATTTCCTGCTGAATCTACTACCTTCTGGTTTAGTTGGATATTCCGATGCCGATATAGATCTGATCCACATAAAGCTCGCCTCAAACTCAAGGGTTTATTTTGTTATAATGGCACCGCCATTTCGGGCGCTCTACGGGCTAAATTGCTAGTAGCCAGCATCTTCTAAATCCACTCCGATCATTGCGTATATATGAAGTCGAAGAGAGTGTGTTTGGTTAAGATCCATTATAACACATATTCACAATTCTTGTTGCTTAACACCGTTACAAATTCTCCCACTATAATTTATGAAGATAATGCGCTGCTTTGTGTTGCATGCTAGGGGAGGATATATCAAAGGTGATAGGACCAATCATATCTCGCCGAAATTTTTCTATACTCACGAACTCCAAGAAAGTCAACAAATTGATGTTAAGCAGATTCAATCCATAAATAATCTTGCAGATCTTTTTACCAAATCATTGCCAACGCTAAAGTTAGGGTTTGATGTTTTCCATGTTTAATGTCTTAAATTTCTATGGATGTTAAATTGATGGTATTTAAGGTTTAATGGTGCTGAATTTAAGATCAATTGAGAAAGCCATGGTTTAGGTTAGGGTTTTGACAAAACTAAGTGAGTAAGGGTTAGGGTTTGATAGTGAATTGTGTGTGTTATGTTTAAATGGGTATAATGCATCAGATTTAAGTGTTTAGAGTGAAAGAAAAAATGGAAGAGAAACACATTTTGGTCAATTTTGTGGCAAAGAGTCTCTTGCGACAGAAATGTCCTGTTTTCTGTTTTGACTAGTTTTGGTATTTTGGCCATAACTTGCTCAATTTTGATCCGACGGAGGATTTATGGCTACGTAAAATAGAGACTTGAAGGAGAACAAACTTTAAGAAGAAGGTATCGCCAAATTCTGATCCTATGGCCTAAATATTCACTCAAAGTAGGATTCATGTGCAAGCCAAATTCTGGTTCAGTTTTTGAACACAGATTAGCCCGTTATTTGACGTAAAGTGAGTTTCGTGTTCGAATTGGGTGATTCCAATTGGAATAGAACCCCTTAGCACCTTTAGCTTTAAATGAGTATAAGGACACATAGTGTCAAAAATAAGGAAGTCAAGACCTCGAAAACATTTAGAGTAATACAAACTGTCACTAGAAAAATCGGTAAAATGACTAGTTGGCATGAAAATGCCATAACTTTAGTTTGATGATCCGATTGATCGATTCCAATTCTATAAAATAGATCTCAGAGGAATAAGAATATAGGAATGAGTGTTTATGGTGGATTAATGGAAATTATGGTTAATGTGTAATTGTGGGATTTTCTTGAAAAGGTGAAAAGGACTATCGACGAACGGAACTCAACGGGAAGCAAGCTGGATTGAGCTAAGTGAATCGTGGAGTGAAAATGATATTTTTGAGAATTTAGTTTTTTTTTAAAAAGTGAATGGTTTTAATGTTAAACTGAAAGTTTGTAAATTTTTATGTAAATGTTAAGGCATATGGAAATGTTTTATATTGCATTGTTTTATCTTGCATCAATGCATATATTTATATGTGTATTAAATATGTATGCATATGTTAAGATATTAAGGAAAGTTTAAAAATGTTTAAAGTATGCATATGTGTTTTAATGATAAAGTAAAGGATTTAAAATGTATTTATAAATGTATTTTGAAGAATGTTTTACTGATGGTTACCCTAACCCCTATGACTGCAGGATCGGGACATCGGGCCAAGTACTTTGCCGCAAGGGATTAAGAGGGTAAAGCATAGGTTACCAACTGAGGGAGGGAAATAGGTGTCTAGAGTAATATCCTTACACGTGATAAAGTACTATGACTTGAACTCTATGCAAAGCGTGAGTTTCTCCGCAGCCGTAGTGGTTATGGATCGGAATGACTGTTCTCATCACGCACTTAAATCACTGTGTGTTTATTCCCCGGTTCCATCGTGTAAAGAAAGAAAAAGGAAGAAAGAAAGAAAGAAAGAAAGAAAGAAAGAAAGAAATAAAGAAAGAAAGTTTACGCATAAAATGTTTAAAGCATAAAATGGATTTTAAAATGCATAAGTATTTATTGAAAGAAAGTTTAAGGTATAAATGTTTAAGGTATAAATGGATTTTAATTTGTATAAGTATGTATTATTTTGGTATATAATCGAATGTTATTTTAATGAAAATGCATGACTCACCGGGCTCCTTTAGCTCATTCTTTTCCTATGTTTCAAAAAACATTTTCGTGGACTCCGAGATAGGTGCACAGTAGAGCGTCCTCTTGCTAGTAAAGAGTCGAGCCATCAAGGAGAGATTTACACTGTGGATTTCATTGTATATATAATTTTCATACTCGTATATGTTTGACATTTTGTTATGGATATATGTATAAGTACATAAAGTTGAAAAGAATCACGCTTTGATCCTCGTGGACGAGGTATCGTAGGCGGCCGGCTTAAGTCCTGGGCTTTCAAGCCCAATCTTTTGATAAAATAAATGCATGGATTCAAGAAGTTTCAAATGTTTTGATGATTGAAATAAATAAAATGTATATGTATATATTGTGTTTGATCGGTTGTGGACGAGGAGTCCTAAACTGGTTGGGTTGAGGATGGAAAGATTAGTAGTGTTTTTAAATGTTTTCGCAGGTTTTGTAAATTTGGGAAAGTCCGAAAAACAGAGGAAACTCTGGCCAATTTTTCTGAAAAAAATACAAGTGTTTGAAAAACAAAAGAAAAGAAAAGAAAAAAAAATTTATCACTTCGGGCTCGTGATTATTTTCTAAAGATATGTTAAGGATTGTGCTGTTCGCCTCCATGGATTTTATTTGATCAAGCTTTAAGGAAAAGTTTCTATATCCATCGTGAGTCTTCGCTTCACGATATGGAGGCATTATCGATATGGAGTCAGATGTAAAATTTTTTAGCAGACTACAAGAACATGTAATATTTATTCACATAGAAAAAAGTTAAATATGAGACAGGAGATGGGTTGAACTCATTAAGGATTATGAGTGCACTATTGAGTACCATCAGGGAAATGTTAATGTGGTAACTGATGCTCTTAGTAGGAAGCCTACGGGTTCCATATCTCACCTAAAGGTTGTGTACCTCCCTAGATTTATGGAATTGAGGTCTTTAGGTGCGAGACTGTGAGCTGATGATATCAAATTTTACTTAGCTATATATTTCTGCAAGTTAGTCCCAGACTAATAGACAAGATAAGGGAGCTATAGACTCCAAGATACGATCATGATTAAATTGAAAAGGGAAGCTTCGAGTCCTGGCAAGAAAAGGATTTTAAGACTGCATATGGTATAGTGATGATAGGTCACTGTGTTATGTGTACTAGATGTGGGAAGATTAAAGAAATAACTATGGGAGAGGCTCACTCTTCGCATAGGTGATGCATCAAAGAAACACTAAAATGTATCATACCCTAAGGAATACTAGGTGGAGGGGTATAAAGAAAGATGTTGCGCACTTATTTCTAAAATGTCTCATTTGTCAAAAAGTTAAGGTTGAGCATCAAAGATTTGGTAGGTTCTTATAGTCTCTTCCGATCCTCAAAGTGAAATGGAGAGAATCATGATGGATTTTTTTTTTTTTATTTCCACTTTGCCGCAGTGGTTATGACGTTGATATGTGATGGTGGATAGATTGACGAAATCAGTCAATTTCCTACCTATGGAAAAATAGTGACTTAGTTGAGAAGTTGGCTGAGTTGTATATAAAAGAGATTGTACGACTTCACGGATGACCAATCTGAAAGGAACTCAGTGGGAATGAGGATATCCCATGAGTGAGCTTCCACCTGAAGGGTACCCATGAGGTGGTCACGAAGGGTGGGGGTCTCACAATAAAAGGCGCCTTTTATTTCTAGCTCACTGGTAGTGTAGATGTTCCCCTACTGACCTTAAGCCCCGGTCCCCGGGTTCGAGTCTCACGGAGGCGAAAGAAAATGCCTAGGGAGGGCATGATATCTTCGTGAGTGGACCTAATTCGAAGGGCACCTGGTTACGTATGGGTGGACTCCCACAAGGCCACCCGAAGGGCACCCCGTGGTCACGGCGTGGACCCTACACCAACTTTGAGAAATTAGTAAATGGCATTGGTATGCGGCAGTTCATGATGCAGATTAACTAGCCTCACTAGCTACTATATAAATTTCAAATCGAGGGGAGATATTATGAACTATGCATCGCACTCTTTTCCTTTTGTCCTGTCATTCCATTGGGTTTTTCCTACTTAAGGTTTTTAATGAGGCAATTAAAGCATCCATAAAAGGGAGATCATAAAATTTATGCAATCAGACTTTTTTCCCTTTTTTGTCTTCGGCTTTTTGTCCTATCGGGTATTTTCAAATTCTTAAGGTTTTTAATGAGGCAAAAGATCATTCAATGCACATTCATGAATACAATGAATATTCAAGGGGGAGTGTTATGAAATACATAAATGAATATTCATTATATTCAACGTAACCTATATACATCAATATATATTCAATGTACCTATTATGGCACATTCGTAACCTACACATTCGTAATCTATACATTCGTAACCTATATACATCAATGTATATTCAATGTACCTATTATGACACATTCGTAACCTACATTCTACGTATGAATGTCCATCTCCTTATTCAATGTATATAAGAGAATGAAAGGAAAATAAATTGGCTCTCCTCCGACTTTCTCTACCATCTTTGGTGTACTTATCTACTTTCTTCTTAACTTCTCTAATCTCTCTATTATATTTTTGCAACGCACATTTTACAATAAAATGTCCGAAAGTACACCAATAATCTCTATTCTCGATTGTGTTTAAAAATTTCATTTGCACAAATGACACCCATATTTAAGATTTTTAATATTTATAAAAAGTCGTTTACTTTACTTAGAAGCTTAATCTAAAATGATATTTTCTTGACTTATTCTTTTTGCTCTCTCTCTCTCTCTCTATGTATATATATATATATATATATATATATATATATAAAGAGGTATATATATATATATATATATATATATATATATATATATTTGTTTTTTGGCCGCCTAAACCCCGAAAAATATTAAAGAAATGAGCAAATAGCAAGGAAAAGAATTTGAAAAAATATAAAATAAGTTTAAACTTAATAAATCAATTTATATGTTTTATTCAAATTCATTTTATTTGTTCTCTTTTATTATATAAACAAAAAATATAAAATATAAGATTTTGAATAATTTTGATTATATTTGATTTTTTTCTATATATATATATGAAACATTACTGGGTCGCTTTCAAACCCTAAAAATATTCAAGAAATAAAATAGCAAAGAAAAATTGAAGGAAAAGAATTTAAAATATATATAAAATAAGTCTTAAACTTAATAAATTAATTATATATGTTTTATTCAAATTCATTTTGTATTTATTCTCTTTATTATATAAAGACTAAAAATATAAAAATACATAAGATTTTGAATAATTTTGATTATATATATATATATATATATATATATATATATATATATATATATATATATATATATATATTTTACATTTTTTTACCGTGGAATCAAATATAAAAAAATAATTTTTTTTATCATTTTTTTTCTTTTCTTAATACTTTCTGGATCGGAAACAAAGCCTTTATCTTTACGAAGAAAATTTCAAAAAAAAACTTGAAGCATGCAATTCTACGTTCATGGGTAATAAATGGAACAATAATAATAATAATAATGACCTACACAATTTTTATTATTTAAAAAATAAAATAAAAGCCAAAGGGTACTACCTAAAAACGTCCCATAGTAATAAAAACAAACTAATAATAAACCCATTAAATTCTTTCAAAAAATAAATAAATAAATAAACCCATTAAATCCAATAAGAATAACACAAACATGACCTGTCACAAACTCACCTCTCATTTAATTTAATATTGAGTCGGTCCTCATTCGTCGCACTGCCTCGAAGCAATAATAAATAAACTAACTTTAGAAAATAAAAACAAAAATATGGGACCCACCACTCTTATTTTATATCGATTTATTATATTATTAGTTTGGATATTGAATTTATCGATATATTATGAGTTTGAATCAATAATATTTAGGTTTCTTGACGTCCATATAAAAATATTTATACATAAGTCATCAAGAAAACAAAGAGTTTTGTTCCAAAATATATGATCTAACACGTTTTTGAAAATGATGCCCAAACCAAACCACTGCTTAAAATCGTAGATGATAACTATGGTTTTAATTTTAAACTTAAAACCGTAGTCAACAACTATAGTTTTAACTTTAAAAAAATTAAAAAACGTGCCATCAACTACAGTTTTGATGAGAACACATTAGCTCGACATGTTTTTTCAAAACTATAAATATTGGTATTTAAAATATATATACACACACACAAATCTCGAAAAGCAAAATAAGGGATCAATACATGCTCTCCAAAATAAGCGTGGTTTGATTTAAAAATCAAAGATGTTAAGAAAATATCAAACACCTTCCTCGTTATGGTAATAGATTGAGCGGTATATTACGATAGAAGTGTTACAATACAATAAAATGTCTCCACTAAGACTCAAAACTAGGACCCCTCATCTCCCTAAATGTCTCGTCTTTTTAAACTTTGAACGCTTTACAAACTGAGCTAGGCGTGTGGACTACATGCAATATGTTATGGTAGTAGTTTATCTACTACCATAATTGCTTTATTTACCACCATACGTATAGAGGCGTTTTGAGATTTTTTAGTAACTTTGACTTTAAACCTAATAACAATTATTTTTTGGAGAGCATGTATCGAATTCTATTTTGCTTTTTGATCACTTATGTACAAATATTTTTGTATGGATATCGGAAACATGAACAAAGATATATCATTGCTAGAAAATTGAGTATCATCATCAATACCAACATGGTACCAACAGCATGCATTTCGAAAGGGTCATTATTATTAGCCCATTCCATATATATCTCTACACCATTGCAAAGAAAGGATTAAGTAATAAGAATGGATTCTTCATCCAACGCCCACTCTCTAATATACAAGCACGAACCGAGACGAACTGTAATCCGCCAGATTGCCAACATCCGAAGACGACTCTGCTCTCATCCTTTATATCGCTGGTACCCTGCCTCCACCAATCGGAGGCTAATCCACCTCAGAGCGTAGTACTCCATTACATAAACATGAAATGGTAATCAAAGCATGGTGGTGTCAAATAAATGTAGGTCCATTTTCGCCACCCACTATCACCTAATCAATGGTATATGACCTTGAACCCCAATAATTCTACCCGAATGGAGAAGAGTATAAAGGAATATTTGTAATTTCCAATTAAATATACGGGTAATCGGGGTTCAGATTTTCGATTCGTGATGGGGATGTCCGAATATATCCTATAATCTCCCTCGACTGTATTACCTTCTATTAAATATATAATATATATTTATAAAGGTAAATTTAAGTGGGATGTGAAGATTAATCTATTCATGAAATCACATCACAATAATTCTTATTAATATTATACTGATAAATTATTTTTAATATTCATGATTTTTTATAACAATTCACTTCACAAATTGGAATAGAGTATTTGGGTAGTAAGTGAATGACAAATCCGATCCTCATGGATGTGGGATGGGGATATAAATAATAAATGGAGATGGGACTGGAATCTAAAATCCTACTCAACCGAATCATCGCTTATCCCTACCCCTATATCACATCATCTTAAAGCAAACTTTAAAAGAGCAACACTTCTCATCTAGTATCAAAATCCTTCCCGTTACTCCATCTCTTCCAATTTATAAATCTATTGCCCACTAAGTCAAGATGTTCAAGCCGGGCAATTCTTGACAATCTAGGACCACCACCAAGGTTTTTATACTTATTACGGAATGAAACTCTTCTTAAATTGCATGTGGGCCGTAAATCGCTCCTCCCGATAGTAAATCTCAAGAATGAAGTTACCTAATTACCTTGGAAGTGGTATGGAGATGCAATGAAATAGTAGGGACCAAATTGATGAGGAGGCTTGTATGTTTGATTACTCATAGCAAATCCGATCCTGGCAACCTCTGACCTGTTAAAACATTTTCTGGAGGAAACAGAGGGCCAATTGTATCCGGCTGCAGTCATCGATATCGGGCGAAGGCCTGAGAAAACTCGAACCAGGAGTGAGATTCAGCTTATTCCAAAGGCTCGATTCTAGCGAATGGAAGATGTTCGAGTCAAATACCTCTCGGGCTGGATGGATTCAAGCACAAAGGTCCCTTCATATGCATAAGCACACTCACAACTCGAGGATTCAAATTTCTCGCCCTGGGGAACACAAATTTGTTCCCCACACCAGCTCAGGTTGGTAGCATATGTTCCGGGTTTTCGCTCCCAGATTCGACAAGAACAAAGTTCGAGAGACTAGTATTACACACAGGGTTTCCCACCAGCCTGCGCCATACATAGAATTATGGTAAGTAAGAGAGATAAACACACATTATTATTATTATTAGTTCAAATAACAAGGATGGGGAGTAAGGATGGCGATGATTATGTTAAACTTATGCATGAGATGTCACCCTTTACTGGGAGGCATCTCAAGGGAAAGTGTTAACGTAGGGGATCAACTCAAGCGGCGAAGACCTCAGCCGCAAATGCTATCTTTGTGAGCACGAAGAGCAAACCATAAAGCATCTTCTTATGCACTATCACTCGGCTCGTATGCTTTGGGAAATTCTTTTGGCGATTATTGGTATGAGATGGGTTTTTTCTTTCTTAGTTCACAGCTCCTTCTTGGGAAGGAGTTGGAGGTAAAAAGCATAAAAAGCTTGGAGAAGATAGGAGAGTGTTTTCAATGAAATAAAAATTTGAAAATTTCCTATATATTTTTATAAAAGCGATCTATACAAATGTAAAGATCTCTTGATATTGACTTGTCCTGAAGCATCGCTAAGTCGTAGAAGCAGTGGGCCGAGGTGGATCATTGGTCTGCAGCATACAGCCACCTGATCACGTAGACATAATGTAACCGAGGAGATCGAGGTCATTTATTATTTCAAAACTCTTATCTACATATAAGTATTCTAGCCTCATCACTTTCATCAATTTCTCGATAGTTTTAAGCGTAAAGGAAATAGATTGACTTTTGATAATACTTCTGGCCTTCTTTGAGTATGGGTATACCGAGTAGGTCTTTGCTAGATTTTAACATAGACGGGTAGTTAAGCCGCTATGGTTCTCTTTAATCTTACTTCAAAGTATACTCCCATTATACTTTGGTTGTTTCTTTTTGCGGTTATTATATGCCGCTTGTTTACCGATAAAAATAAAATAAAAATAAAAGTTAAAAGGCTAAAATCGCTGAGATGCTTACACTAATGAATTTGTATATCCGTAACTCGGGCCAAGTATCGATGAAATTTGGTTGTTTTGAAGATCAACAAGTCGCAGTTAGAACTCGCCTATGCCGCGCCTGGGCGTCGAATGTATCATTGAATGAATTGTCTTTAGTTTCTCGCATGTTGAATGAATTAATTTTCATACGAGTATAATTTTATTTTATTAAAATAATTGAAATCACTTATTTAAATATTATTTTTTATATTTTCAATAATAAAAAGAAACATATATTTTTTATAACTAGAAAATTAACTACTTTAAAAACATAATAATAAAACATGTGTAATTATTAAAATTATATAATGGGGCTTTCAAAGAATTTTAATGAAATTTATTTTATAATAATTTTTTCAAATAGCAATAAAAACGGGTTTATAAGAATGTGTGTGTAAGACACTTAAAAAAAATAGTAAAAAATAGTTTTAACATATAAATCTTATATAAAATATCATTATAATTAGGGATCTAAATCATTTAAAAAAAATATTATTTGATTTTATGCAAAACAAAATTTTATTTGATTTTCAACCTATTTTTTATGTTTTAAATTAAACTTATATTTGAAGTTAATAATTTAAAAATATATAAAAAACAATTCAAGCCAAGTAGGTCAGTTCAAACCTAACCCCGACAGGCTAGTGGCCTATTCAGACCTAATTCTATTCAGGCCGTAAAAACTGAAGCCTAGCCCTCCTAAAATTGCGGGCCATAGTGAGCTGGCCCATATTCCCAACTCTAATCAAATCTTTGGTATTGGAATAAGAAGGAATAAGAACTTACACTTGTTCTATGTTTGGAAAGTCGAAACTTTCGTATGTGTGCAGAAATATGCTATCTACTTATAGTTTTAAAACATATTTAATAAAATTGTTATTAGCAAAAATTTTGTTAACATTTTATTAAAATATAATGGAGTTACCAATCATGTATAACTTATATGGTATAACATTTAATGTTTCTAAAAAGTAGGATATTAAGAAGGGAATAGTTTTTTTATTATATTATAATTAAAATATTTAATTATAAAAAATAAATAGAAATAGAAGTACTAAAAGTGGAAATGAATGTCTTTCAAAAAAGAAAAGTGGAAATAGATAAAATTATACACAAAGATGCATTAATTAATTCAATCGCATTGTATTAATTAGTGATCAAACATATTGTATCACATACCAATACAATCAACCACAAGTCAAATTTGTACCACTCTTTCCACAAGGAATTTGAATTGTGCGGACGACCTACAAGCTAAGACTATATATATAGTATATATATATATATATATATATATATATATATGTATAGGGGGAGTTACGAGGATGGTGGGTGGTGAGGGGTCAATAAATATGGATAAGATATCGGGAAACTTTATGATCGATAATGTAGTTGAGATGGTGGATGATGGCCGCTGGGTTTAGTCAAATTACAAACACTTTTAGAAAACATTGTACGGTACTCCAATCCTCCGATGGATATGAAGATAGGTATGAAAAATCTAAACTGGCGATTTATGAGAATAGAAATAGGGATATAAATAATAAATGGAGATGAGATTTTCTAAATGCATATAGAGAGAGAGAGAGAGAGAAAGAGAGATTTTCTAAAGCATTTTATTTAATAAATTTGAATAAGGTATTTGGGTAGGGTAGTGGTACCCGATCCCTTTAATATATATTTTCTAAAGCAATTTATTTCATAAATTTTAATAAGGTATTTGGTTAGGATAGTGGTACCCGATCCTTCAATAGGGATTAAAAAAATCTAAATCCGATGAGAATGACGATAGAAATAATAAATGGAGACACGGGGATAGGGAATCTAAATCGTACCCAAATCCGACCCTATTACCATCCCAAGATATATAGAAGAACTCCTACACTAGATAACAACTTACACATAACTAAGGTGTCCATTCCCCCTCGTTAAGTCTGCACCCGTCTCAAAGAAGTTGGATTGTATGCTAAATTCAAGAGAACATAATATAAGAAGAAGAATATGATCATGAGCAAATCTTGCTTAAATACCAATATAAGGTGCACAAAAACAAACAAAACATTTTTTTTTTTTTTTTGATATATACAAACAAAACAAAAACAACTATAAGAACAAGCACCCACACCATCGACGCTTGTTAGGTTGTTGAGGCTCTGATGGAACAGCCCAATAAGAGAATTTCCTCTGGTGAGCCGCTCGCTAAAAATTAAGACAAGGTTCATTCCAACAAGTGTCAGAGGTAATAGTTTGAACAAAAGTCTGAACCATCTTTGTTAAACTACCAACTCTTTTAAAACCTCGAGTTTTTAGGATTTGAATTTAACATGAATACCATGGCTTCACATTAGAAGTAGTAATATAGACCCGACCCACTTTAGCTCATATTTTATGGTGTCTTAATAGAACTCCGACTAAAATTCCTCGCTTGGCCCATTTTGGCTTGTTATTTATTTTAAAAAAATTTAATGACTATATAAAATTTTTTTTTTTAAACCGACTATTTTCTGATTGTTAAAAATATTAGTTTTTCTTTTATGAAAAATAGAAAATAGTTGTTTATAGAAAAAAGAATAGTTATTAAATAATTATTTTTAATAAAATAAAATAATAAGGGTATAAAATAATTTAAAAATAAAATAAAATAATTTATTTTATATTAATCTCTTAATAATAAACTATAAGTATTTCCAAAGAAAATTTATTTTACAAAACATAAAATTTGTAAATTTGTTAATTATTATTATTTTTAATTTTTTGGTCTGCTTTGACCCATGGCCCGAATAGGGTTGGTCGGGCTAATCAAAGTAGACCCAAATAAAAGGGTCAATTGGCCCGACCGATCCGTTTCCCCAACCTATACTACACTCTCCTTCACATGCATGCATAGCCCCATACTCTCGCGCCCCCGAGAGAGCCGAGCAGAGTCCACATGGACTTTCAAATTTACAAGGAGATGGTTCGAACCAAAAACCTTATACCAAATCTAGCCTGGATACCATGTTAAACACGACCAACTCTCCTAAAACTTCGAGCTTTTAGGATTTGGATTTAACATGAATATCATGGCTTCACACCCTCCCCTCACATACATGCATGCGTCCCACACCCGTGCACGCGGGAGAGTCGCCGGCTGTCCATTATGGACTTTCAAATTTACAAGAAGAGTGTTCGAACTAAAAATCCTTACGCCAAGCCAAGATTTGATACTATGTTAAACGATCGACTCACCTAAACCTCGAGCCTCGTAAGATTCTGATTTAACATGAATATCACTTACCAAATCTAAAAAAAGGTCGACGGAAAGCCATGTGAGGTTAATGAGAAGTTCACTTACAGAACCTCAAGAGTCTGAACAAGTCCTAGTGTCTCGGGTATAGCCCCAGATAATTTATTCCCATCAAATAGTCTGTCATCATCAAATGAAAGTAAAGTCAGTCCTGAGTAGGAAGAGAAGAAAGAAGGAGCTTCGGGATCTATTTGTGGAAAGTTCTCTCCCAAAAAAAAAGAAATTAAAATAATTTAAAATTGAAAATAATGTTCAGTCTACACATGAACAGTACATCATAGTCATTAACTATGGCATTAAATTTTAAGTTAATGTTGTAATTACTCGATCATGATATTGTTCATGCATTAATTTGAGCATTATTTCATTTTTAAATTATTTTAATAAATTTTTTCAAAAAACTAAATATATCCAAAACTTTGCAAAGAAGGAATTAAACCAATGGATAGGTATCAATATCTCCAATAAATCGACGATTTTATCATCTTATATTCAACCATATACATCAACAATTTATTTTTAATATTTATATCTTATATATAATTATTAATAGTAAAAAGATATATAAAAATATACGATTTTTAAACTTCTATAAAATATAAAGATAATTCATATATTAAAATATATTTTTAGGATATTATTAAAATTTGAGATAAAAATATATAAGGGTTTAAGTATATTAAATATTTTTATTTTAAAATTTGAAAAATTTTGAAAATCATTTAAGATATGATATGATTCCCTTTAAGTATTTAATGTTACGAGTATATATATATATATATATATATATATATATATATATATATATATATATATATATATATAGTATATGTAAAACTCCTAACCTATTGAATGTTATAATAGTAGTTATCGAATCCATTTGAGGTCTAATGATAGAAGCGAGGGTGGATTAGAATTTAGAACGCCTGACATCATTTGGGTATGAAGTGAAATTTTCTAAATTGTAAATCGGTGCCCTAATGAATAGTGATTTTTTTCTTATTTTATCCGATGATGGTCAGAAGGATTTTAAGAAAATTTCTGGGCTTCCTATGACTTTGAATCGATATTTAGAAGATAATGGAGATTTAAGTGAATAGTGATTTCCGATCGAATTTGGAGCTCATAATAAATTTTTCGGAAATTGAGCCGAAAATACGAAAAGGTCTGGAATAAATCATAAAGACTAACGAAACTGAAATAAAGTGAAACGGAGTCCGTTTGGATAGTTTCCAGGTGATTCGAACGTAATTCGGGTAATAATACGCTATTGTCCGGATTACCGATTTTAATGATTTTAAATCCGATTTCGGTGATTTCAAAGCCTGGAATCCAATGTGAAGGATTTAATTAAAATATTTTATTGTGAGACCCCCACCCTTCGTGACCACCTCATGGGTACCTCTTCAGTGGAAGTTCACTACAGATAGCCCCCATCGAGTTTTTTTCGCTTCTGTAGATTTCGGTCCCAGATCTAGTTCATCGCCATCTTCTGGGTACCAACCGAGCCAGTAGCTCACTTGGTACCAGAGATGCTTCCCATCGGACTAAAGACCCTAGGTCCCGGGTTCGAATCTCCCGGGGAGCGTAAAGGAACTCCGCGAGAGGATATCCCATGAGCTGAGCCTCACTGATGGCAATTGATGAGGTGAAACACGAAGGGTGGGGTCCTTTGCCAAATAAAAGGCGCCTTTGGCTGTGGAGGACCCCCACCCTTCGACCACCCCATGGGTACCTCTCTCAGTGGGTCCCACTCATTTTTATTAGGTTCACTGCGGATCACGTGGGTGCTCGTCGGCCTTCGTGGTCCATCACAGAATATCACGCCCTCTCAAAGATTTTTCGCCTTTCAGTATTGAATCCTAGATCAGGTAAGAGCAGTTCATCGGGGAGCATTCTACTGGCCAACCGGCTAGTAGCCGCTGGTAGTGTAGACGCGCCTCCCCACTGACCTTGCCCCGGTCCCGGGTTCAGCCCCTACTTTATGCGGTGCCAAATGCCTGTGGAGGGCATGATATTCCCGTGGAGCGGACCCACCCGAAGGGCACCCGGTTACGAAGGGCGGACCCTACAAGGCCACCCAAGGGCACCCCGTGGTCACGGCGGCGTGGACCCTATTGTTAAAGCAAGGCGCTTTTTGCATTCTCAGGATCACCTTGCCAGTAAGTCACTATAGCGCTGATCCCAGACGACCATTGGAAGGTACCAACCGAGCTAGTAGCCTGCTGGTACCGCAGATGCTTCCCATCGACTAAAGACCCCAGTCCCGGGTTCGACCCCGGGAGGCGAAAGGAACTCCCAGCTGGGAATGAGGATATCCTATGAGCGTAGCCTCCCACCAAGTGGTACCTATGAGGTGGTCACGAAGGGTGGGGGTCTCATAATAAAGGCGCTTTATTGCAGTTCATTACCTCGTGATCATGGTGTGCAAGCTCTCAGTGGCTCATCGTAGTTCACTCTTTCGTAACACAGGAGCTCTTCAATCCATCATCATCTCAGACCGTGCTTAGTTCACGTATCTTAATACCAACCCAGCTAATTAGCTCACGCAGAGAGAGATGCCTCCCATCGGACCTTAAGCCCCTTGGCCCCGGCCTCGAGCCTCTACGGAGTACGAAAGAAAACGCCAGTGGAGCAGACGATATTCATGAGCGACCCACCCGAAGTACACTCCAGCTGTTACGATATGGACTTATTGGGCCACCCGAGGGGGCACCCCGTGGTCACGAAGGGTGTGGACCCCACAATAAAAAGTCACAAACCCTAACTTAGCCCTTAAGAAATGTTTTGATTGGCAATATAAAAGAAATGGAGGACCAAATTGAAATTAAAGGAAAGTTAGAATATTTAAATGGGGAGACAAACAAAATAATTCATTTGGTCTCTCAAAAAGTTAAGGAACCCGTAGGGAGAGAAAGGAGAGGGAAGAAAAGAGAGAAAAGAAAGGAGAGAAAGGAGAAGCAAGAAGAAAAGTGAAGGGCAAAGGTATGAGATGTGATTTTCTCCTCATTCAAGCTTTCAAGTGATCTTCAAGTGGTAATCATGAGAGGAGCCAAAGAAACTCAAGAAACAAGTAAGTTTTCATGGTGGGAAAGTTAGGGGTTTGATGTTTTCCATGTTTAATGTCTTAAATTTGGTATGGATGTTAAATTGATGGTATTTTTAAGGTTTAATGGTGCTGAATTTAATATCAATTGAGAAAGCCATGGTTTAGTTAGGGTTTTGACAAAATCAAGTGAGTAAGGGTTAGGGTTTGATAGTGAATTGTGTGTGTTATGTTGAAATGGGTATAATGCATCAGATTTAAGTGTTTAGAGTGAAAGAAAATGGAAGAGAAACACATTTTGTCAATTTTTGGGCAGCAGTCTCGTGGTACAGGAAATGTCCTGTTTTCAGTTTTGACCAGTTTTGTATTTTGGCGCATAACTTGCTCAATTTTGATCCAATTTGAGTGATTTAAGTACATGCAAATAGACTTGAAGGAGAACAAAACTGAAGAAGAAGGTATCGCCACCCTGATCCTATGGCCTAAAATTTTACTCAAAGTAGGACCATGTGCAAGCCAAATTCTGGTTCAGTTTGGAACAGTTAGATTAGCCCGCTATTCGATTTAAAGTGAGTTTCGTTCGAATTGGGTGATTCCAATTGGAATAGAACCCTTAGCAATCTAGCTTTAAATGAGCATAAGGACATAGTGTCAAAATATGAAGTCAAGACCTCGGAAAAATGAGTAATACAAACTGTCACGAAAATCGGTAAATGACTAGTTGGCATGAAAATGCCATAACTTTAGTTTGATGATCCGATTGATTGATTCCACCTTGGCAAAATAGATTCCTAGAGGAATAAGAGAATATAGGAATGAGTGTTTATGGTGGATTAAAATGGAAATTATGGTTAATGTGTAATTGTGGTTTTCTTGAAAAAGGTGAAAAGGACTATCGACGGGAAACGGAATTACCGAAGCAAGCGATCGGAAGGAACTCCGTGGAGTGAAAATGATATTTTGAGAATTTAGTTTTTTAAAAGTGAATGGTTTTAATGTTAAACTGAAAGTTTAATGTAAATTTTTATGTAAAATGTTAAGGCATATGGAAATGTTTTATATTGCATTGTTTTATCTTGCATCAACGTGCCATATTTATATGTGTATTAAATATGTATGCATATGTTAAGGTATTATGAAAGTCAAATGTTTAAAGTATGCATATGTGTTTTGAATGATAAATTAAAGGATTTAAATGTATTTATAAATGCATTTTGAAGAAATGTTTTACCGATGGTTACCCTAAACCCCTATGACTAAGTATGACTCAGATATCACAAGTACTTTTAAGCGTGTAAGGATTAAGCAAAGTTATAGGTTACTAACCGAGGGAGGGAAATAGGTGTCTAGAGTAATATCCTTACACGTGATAGCAATTATGACTGGAACTCCTATGCAGCGTGAGTTTCTCCAGTCAGAAAGTGGTTATGGATCGAATGACTGCCCTCACCACAAGCATTCGGAAATCGTTTCTGGTGTGTTTATTCCCGGTTCCATCGTAAAGAATGAAAGAAAGAAATAAAGAAAGAAAGTTTAAGGCATAAATGCTAAAGTGATAAATGGATTTTAAATGCATAAGTATTTATGGAAAGAAGTTTAAGGCATAAATTCTAAAGCATAAATGGATTTAAATGCATAAGTATTTATTGAAAGAAAGTTTAAGGTATAAATGTTTAAAGTTGCATAAACTGATTTTAATGGTATAAGTATTTATGGAAAGAAAGTTTAAGGTATAAATGTTTAATGTATAATGGATTTTAATTGTATAAGTATGTATTATTTTGATATGTACTGAAAATGTTATATAAATGAAAATAAAATTACCGAGCTCGCTTAGCCTACTCTTTTTCCACATACATGTTTCAACAAATATTTTCAGACTCGAGACAGTGCATCGCAGAGAGAGTACTCCTCCCCGTGCAAAGGAGTCGAGCTTATCGAGGAGACGACGATGTGGATCGCATTGAAAATAATTTGTATATTGTATATGTGAATATTTTGTCATGTTTTGATAAAATTAAGTGCATGGAATTGAAGAAGGCTTTAAATGTTTTGATGATTTGAAAGAAATAAATGTGGTTATATATGTATATTGTGTTTGATCGCTGTGGACGAGGAGTCCTAATATGGAAGTTGATGAATCAAGTTTAGAAGTGTTTTTAAATGTTTTCATCAGGTTTTGTAAATTTGGGAAAGTCCAAAATGTAGGAAACTTCCCGGCGATTTTCCCGAAAAAAATCTAAGTGTTGGTGCAAGAAAAGAAAAAGAAATTTTTAGCACTTCGGGCTCGCATTATTTTTAAAAGATATGTGAAGAATTGTAAAGGTTCGCCTCCACGATTTTAATTTTTATGGTTTTAAGGAAAAAGTTTTATATCCGCTGAGTGCCGGAGGTCCCCTGGGTTCATGAGGTTAATCCCGGCCGGGATCTCAACATGGTATCGAGCGAAGTTTTGTGTGAAAAATGTTATAAAGATTTGAAAATTTTTATTTTTATATGATTGTTTTTATGTTTTCTTTAAGATTTCATAAAAAAAAATAATAATATTAATTATGTGATTTAAAATCATATATGCATTATATGACATATTAATTTTAATCACAGAAAATGCGTCGGTCGAGTCGACTCACCCACCAGAGAGCTCCCGAGGCGTGAGTACCACCACCGAGGAACATGTTGATGAGTCCCGCTGTGATGTTCCTCCACCCGCGCATGCCTAGGGCCGCCACCGCCTCCTAAGGTCGAGGAGACAGATATCTTTAGAGCGATGGCTCGGGAGTGTTAGCCATAACATTTAATCACCCTGAGCCGACAAGGTCCATTGAGAGGGTAAGGAAATTAGAGGCAAGAAATTATGACGGTATAGAGATCCCGGAAAGGTATGGTCAGGCTAGAGGGTAATGAGATGGTTAATTGAAAATGTATGGGTTTAATTTAGCTACATGAATCAATGACATTAAGTGAATTATTAATTGTAATTGTTGAAAGAAATGGAAGAAATTGAAGACATGATGATGAATGTGTAATGTGTAGGGATTTTGCTACCATAGGAAAAGTATGGAAAAGTTGATTGTTACAAATGTGAGTGATTACTGGAGGCTAGGAGTTTTCGCAGATTTGATATTATTAGATATCCATGACTTTGATGTTATATTAGGCATGGATTTACTATCTAGACATCATGCTACAAAGGATTGTTATAGGAAAGAGGTTAGGTTCTATAAGCCAAGGAAGACAGAGGTTGTTTTATGTGGTTACTAAAATACTACCTACCAATACGTGACAGCTTTATGTGGCTAGTAAAATATCAGTTATATCAAAGGTACCTAGCTTATGCTATCGAGGGCTTAGGGATAATGGTAGTCGAATGGAAGATATTCTGATAGTCAAATAATTTCCGGATGTATTTCCAGAGGATCTTCTAGGTATATATATATATATATATTAATTTTTAGATTGAAATGACCCCTAGGACAGAACCAATTGCTAAGGCACCTTATATGATGGCTCCTTAAAAGTTGAAAGAATTGAAAGAATTGAAAGTATAAATGGATGAGCTTGTGAGTAAGGGTTTTGTTAGGCCGAGTAATTTCTCATTTTGGGGAGTGCCGCTCGCTTATAAAAAATGATGATGAAAGTTTAAGATTGTATATTGATTACGTAGAGGTTGAATAAAGTGAAAATACGAATCAACACCCATTTACACGATTGATGATCTTTTTGATCAATTACAGAACGAGGGTATTTTTGAAAATGGATCTAAGCTCGTTACCATCAATTAAAGATTAGGTCGTAGGATGTTCCTAAGATAAATTTGAAAACATGGTATAGTATTATGAGTTTTTATTCATGCTAGTTGACTAACTTATATTCGCTTTATGGATCTTATGAATGTGGATCTTTCAAATTCTTATTTAGATCAGTTTGTTATAGTATTCATTGATGATATTTTTAATCTATTTAAGCAAAGAATGAAGATCATGAGGGGCATCTAAGTAAATTCTATTTACTTAGTATGCCAAACTTAGTAAATTCTAGTTCCGTTAGGATGTCAGCGGTTGCCTTTCTAAGGCATGTGGATTTCAAAGGAAGGGGTTTCCGCTGGACCCTCAAAAGATCGAGAAAATCGGTGGAACTGAAAACCACCTACTTAATGGGACAGTAGATACAAAGTTTTCTAGGTTTAAAGGTGGTATTATCTAAGGTTGTTATGATTTTCAAAGTTAGCGGATCCGACTAAATTGACAAGGAAAGATGAAAAAGTTTGTATGGTAAGAGACATGTCGAAAAGATTCGATGAACTAAAAAGGAATTTGACTAGCCCTAGTTCTTACAATTCCGTCAGTAAGTAAGAAGGATATACATTATATTGTGATGTTTAGGCGCAGCTTAGGGGGTGTGTTAATGCAAATATGAAAAATGTGATAGCATATGATTTTAAGGCAATTGAAAAAGCATGAGCAGAATTATCCGAGACATAACCTAGAGTTATTGTCAGAATCTTTGCCTAATGATATGGAGGCATTATCGATATGGAGTTGCATGTAAAATTTTACATCACAAGAACATGTCATTTATTCACATAGAAAAGCTAAATATGAGATGAGGGAGATGGGTTGAACTCATTAAGGATTATGAGTGCACTATTGAGTACCATCGTGGAAATGTTAATGTGGTAATCGATGCTCTTAGTAGAAGCCTACGTTCCATATCTCACCTAAAGGTTGTGTGTACTCCCTAGATTTATGGAATTGAGGTCTTTAGGTGCGAGACTAGAATTGACAGATATTAGTCCCAGATCATTAGACAAGGTAAGGAGCTATAGACTCAAGATACGATCATGATTAAATTGAAAAGGGAAGTCGTAGTCCCAAGTGGCTTAAAAGGATTTTTTAGTGACGGCATATGGTATGAGCGATGATAGGTCACAGGTTATGTGTACTAGATGGGAAGATTAAAGAAATAAATTATGGGAGAGGCTCACTTCTACATAGTTATGCATCGTGGAAACACTAAAATGTATCATACCCTAAGGAATACTAAAGGTGGAGGGGGGGAAAAAAAAAAGTGGCAAAGAAAGATGTCAAGTAGAATTTATTTCTAAATGTCTCACTGGCTAAAAAGTTAATCGTTTGAGCATCAAAGATTTGCAGTGGTTCTTATAGTCTCTTCCGATCCTCGCTGAAAATGGGAGAGAATCATGATGGATTTTTTTTATTTCCACTTTGCCAGTGGTTATGACGTGATATAGGGTGATTGTGGATAGATTGCTGATTTAAATCACCAATTTCCTACCTATGGAAAATAGTGACTTAGTTGAGAAGTCATCGAGTTGTATATATAAAAGAGATTGTATGACTTCACTGATGACTAATCTGAGAGCCATACAGATATTTGAAGTTATGCTCAAGGCTTGTGTGTTAGAGTTTAAAGGAAGAAAGATATTTACCATTAATGGAGTTTTCCTACAATAGTTATCATGCAAGCATTGAAATGGCGCCTATGATGCCTTATATGGAATAAAGTGTAGGACTCCATTATGTTGGGATGAGGAAGGAGAGAGAAAATTTTTAGGTTCATAAATTGTTCAGGGGATAATAGATAATGTTAAAGTTATCAGTGATAGATTAAAGATAGCTCAAGATTGACAGAAAAGTTATGTTGATAACCCAAGGAGAGATTCGGAATTTTAGGGTGGGGATCGTGCATTTATGAGGATATCACCCCGGGAAAGGGTGTTTATATTCGAAAGAGCGGGAAGTTAAGTCCTCTATATGGACTTTATGGAATTAAGTGAAAATAATTGGAGAGGTAGCGCCTTGGTTGAGGTTGCCACCCGACCGCTGCATTACATGATATATTTTAAGCATTTCTATGCTTTGAAAGTATATGACAGATTCTTCACATGTGTTAAGAGATCAACCGGTTGAATTGAAAGAAGATTTGACGTATGAAGAAAGACCGGTTCAAATTGTTGATCGAAATGATTAGGTTCTTTGAAACAAAGTGATTCCTTTAGTAAAGGTGTTGTGGATGAATCACTGAGAGAGAGGAAGTTAAATATGAGAATTTAAATTCTTGTGATTTAAATTTTTTATAAGGAGGGGTGATTGTAAAACCTCAACCTTATTGAATGTTATAATAGTAGTTATTGAACTGATTTGAGGTCTAATGATAGAAGCGAGGGTGGATTAGAATTTAGAACGCTCTGGACATCATTTGGGCATGAAGTGAAAATTTTCGAAAATTGTAAATCGTGCCCTAATGAATATATTTTTTTTCTTATTTTATCCTCGGATGGAGGTTGCAAAGGGATTTTTAGCAGTACCCCCGCCTCCTAAGTGACTTTGAACCGATATTTAGAAGATAATGGAGATTTGTTAAATAGTGATTTCCTGGATCGAAATTGGAGCTCATACGAAATTTTTCTAAATCGGGAAATAAAATACGAAAAGGTCCGAATAAATCATAAAGACTAACGAAACTGAAATAAAGTGAAACGGAGTCCGTTTGGATAGTTTCCAAGTGATTCAACGCACTGCACAATACTATATTAAGTCCTGGACACGATTTTAATGTGATTTTAAATCCGATTTCTGATTTCAAAGCCTCGAATCCAATGTGAAGGATTTAATTAAAATAGGTTTTATTATAGACTATTTCCTTTCGGGTGACCACCATGTGGTTTCTTTCGTGGAAGCTCACCATAGGATGGCCCTCATCGAAGCTCTTTCGCTCTCTCAGAGGTTGACTCAGATCTGGGGTCTTTAGTTCATCGGGAAGTATCTTCAATTAACCAGCTAGTATTTGGTACCGTAGATGCTTCCCATTGACTAAAGACCCAGGGTCCTCGGGTTCGACCCGGGGAGGCGAAAGGAACTCGCTGGGAAATGAGGATATCCTATGATGGTAGCTTCCACCGAAGGGTACCCAGAGGTGGTCACGGCTGGGTGGTCTTTGTCAATAAAAGGCGCTTTATTATGAGACTTCACTTTCGCGAATACTGGCCAGTGAAGTCACCACTCATCGAGCCACGCCGTAGATGGACCTGGGGTGATAGGTTCATCGTAAGATCTGCACCAACCGAGCCACTAGCTCAGCTGGTACCGCAGATGCTTCCCATCGACTAAAGACTCCCAGTCCCGGGTTCGACCGGGGAGGCGAAAGGAACTCAGCCGAACGGAGTGATATCCCATGAGCGAAGCCCCAATTCGAAGGGTACCCATGAGGTGGTCACTTAAGGGTAGGCCTCATTGAATAAAAGCGCTTTATAAAGATCATGGAATTACTTTTCGACGCCATCACGTTCACTTTTCGTAATATCGGTGCCTTTCAGTGGTCTCCACTCATGAATACATACCTCAGTATTCGCCGCAGCATCATCCCAGATCGGGTCTACAGTCCACGGGGAGCATCACCAACCGAGCCAGTAGCTCGCCTGGTAAAGTGTAGATGCTCCCCATTGGACCCAAGCCCCCGGGTCCCGGGGTTCGAGTCTCTACGGAGGCGGGAAGAAAAAAACGTGCCTAGTGGAGGCATGATATTCGTGAGTGGGACCCACCGAAGGGCACCCAGTGGTTACGAAGGGTGGACCCCACAGAGGCCACCTGAAGGGCACCCCGTGGTCACGAAGGGTGTGGACCCCACAATAAAAGGCGCTTTGTTGTGGTAATTTCACTCTTTCGTGACAATTAAGGCTTTCTCAGTGGAAGCTCACTGCTAGGATATCTCTGCTTCATCGAGTTTTTTTGCCTTCAGTTAACTCACAGACTAGGTTTTTAAGTCCATCGTGAAGCACTGGTACCAACCCAGCTACTAGCCTGCTGGCAACCAGAGATGCTTCCCATTGACCAAAGCACCCTAGGTCCTCGGGTTCGACCTCCGGGGAGGCGAAAGGAACCCCAAAATGGGAATGAGGATATCCTATGAGTGAGCTTCCACTAAGTACATCACGAGTGTCTTTCCTACTGTAGTCTCTTACAATATATATATATATATATATATATATATGTTACTTTTTATATATATTTATAGAAGATAAATAATTTATATTTATAGAACGAAATCGATTATTCATTATATTTATATATTTAAAATCGAATTATTAATATATACATTATATTTATAAAATAACATTTTTACTTATTTTATCAAAATATAAAATTATAAACAAATTTTAATGAATTTTAAATAATTTATATTTTATTGATATTTATGTAAAAATATTCACTCCGAGAGATTGAGATATCGAAGATACTCCATATATATCTTCGATACATTATATTATCGGAGAATGAAAATCGAATTATTAATATATACATTGGCATTTATAAATAACTTCTTTGCTTATTTTATCAAAATTTAAAATTATAAAACAATTTAGCTCAATTTATATTTATTGATATAGGTAGTCCTGGGAGTGGTTTGTTTTCCGCGCTTCAATCCTATCTGCTTTCTTCCATATTCTTCATCCCTCCCTAAAGGATGCCTTTCCTCCCATAAATATATAATTGCTCTGGTTTTATTGAAGCACAATGGTAAGATTTTTCGCACATTAATAAATAACATTATTATTGTAAAGCAATCGTGCACCATCCCCATTATTTTAGATGGATTAAAATTGACAGAGAGTATAGGCGAAGTGGGAACGGTCTCCCAAGCCATAGGTATAATATGAGTATAACAAACAATTACATAATACAGTTCCTACTTTTAGTGAAGGATCCCGACCCGGATTAACCTCATGAACCCGAGGGACCTCCTAAGACTCCAACCAGACATAGAAATCCTTTTCCCTTAAAACCATAAATTAAAACTGCGGAGCTATCCCTTACAATTCTTCACATATCTTTAAAAATAATGCGAAGCGATGCTAAAAAAAATTTCTTTTTCTTTTCTTTTCCAATACTTAGATTTTTTTTCAGAAAATCGCCGCAGTTTCCTCCTGCTTTTCTGACTTTCCTTAAATTTACAAAAACTCCGATGAAAACATTTAAAAACACTTAAACTTCAATTCATCAATCTCCCATTAGGACTCCTCGTCCAACAACCCAATCAAACACAATATACATATATATACATTTATTTCTTTCAAATCATCAAAACATTTAAACCTTCTTCAATTCCATGCATAATTTTATCAAACATGACAAAATATTCACATATACAATATGTAAATTATTTTCATCACATAAATACATGCGTCGCCTCCCCGATAGCTCGACTCACCGCACAGAGTGACTCTATCTACAAGACTGCCTCGGGTCCTCGAAAAATGTTTTTGAAACACAATTTTAAAAGAATGAGCTAAAGGGAGCCTAAAGTGAGTGTACATTTTCATTTAGATAATATTTCAAGATATACCAAAATAATACTTATACAATTAAAATCCATTTTATACATTAAACATTTATGCCTTTTAAATCTTTCTTTCAATAAATACTTATACCATTAAAATCAATTTATGCTTTAAATATTTATGCCTTAAACTTTATTTCAATAAAATACTTATGCATTTAAAAATCCATTTATGCTTTAAGCATTTATGCCTTAAACTTTATTTCAATAAATACTTATGCATTTAAAATCCATTTATGCTTTAAGAATTTATGCCTTAAACTTTCTTTCCATAAATACTTATGCATTTAAAATCCATTTATGCTTTAAGCATTTATGCCTTAAACTTTCTTTCTTTATTTCTTTCTTTCATTCTTTCTTTCATTCTTTCTGATGGAACCCAGGGGAATAAACACACCGAACAGTTTCCGGGGGTACCGACAGAGGGACAAATACATTCCAAATAAGTAACCACTACGTCGCGTGAGAAACTCACGCTTTGCATAGGGTCTCCACCATAGTACTTTATCACGCGTAGCGATATTACTCTAGACACCTATTTCCCTCCCCGCTAGTAACCTATAACTTTACCCCTCTTAATCCTTACACGCTTAAAGTACTCGCCGATATCGCCATAATACCATAGGGTTTAGTGGTAACCATCAAGAAAACATTTCTTCAAAATACATTTATAAATACATTTAAATCCTTTTACTTTATCATTAAAACACATATGCATACTTTAAACATTTGTAAACTTTCATAATACCTTAAATATATGCATACATATTTAATACACATATATAAATATATGCATTGATGCAAGATAAAACAATGCAATATAAAACATTTCATATGCCTTAACATTTACATAAAATTTACATTAAACTTCAGTTTAACATTAAAACCATTCACTTTTAAAACTAAATTCCTCAAAATATCATTTTCACTCACGCTTCACCGCTCTCTCAATCCCGCTTTGCTTCCCGCCGACCCCGCTTCCGGGTCCGAATAGTCCTTTCACCTTTTTTCAAGAAAACCACAACTATACATTAATCATAACTTCCATTTCAATCCACCATACACATTCATTTCGCCAAATGAACAAATTACCTTAAGCACTAAAAACTCATTCATTTTGGCCAACCTTTTCCAACCATACCCTGCAGCACTTTATGGACTCAAAAAATTATTCAAACGGTCTTCAAAATTTATGAAACTCCAGATCAGTTCTCTGATATATCAAATAACATCTCTTTAAATTTTCTCAATTTAAAATTCGTCTCTAAAGCCTCACCATATAAATACAATCTGCACAACAAATAACTCAGTTTGCAGAGCAGAATCTGTACATAGCTCCACTTTGAACCATTTTCGGGAACTTTAAGTTTACAATTTGCATGAATCTCTTCAGATAAATTTTTCCTCAGAAGTCTATTTTACCCAGAATTTTGAATCACCCACCTGATCTGAAATGAGCAAGTTGGCGGCCAAAAATACCAAACTGGTCAAAACAGAAAACAGGACATTTCCTGTACTGAGACTGCTGCCCAAAATTTACCAAATTGTGTTTCTTCCATTTTTTCTTTCACTCTAAACACTTAAATCTGATGCATTATACCCATTTCAACATATCACACAAAAAAGTCTACATCAACCCTAACCATTCATTCACTTGATTTGTCAAACCCTAATCTAATCCATGGCTTTCAATTTATCTCAAAATCATCATCATTCAACCCTAAATGCCACTAATTTAACATCCATACAAGAATTTAAGACATTAAACATGGAAAACAATCAAACCCTAACTTTCCCACCATGAAAACTTACTTGTTTCTTGAGTTCCTTTGGCTCCTCTCCTTGATTACCACTTGAAGATCACTTGAAAGCTTGAAAAAACAAAGAAAACTCACCTCCCAACTTGGATTTCTCCTTTCTTCCTCTCTTCTCCTCTTCCTTTCTTTCTCTCTTTCTCCTTTCTCTCTCCTCCCCTCCCTCTACGTGATCCCCCCTTTACACTTAAATCCCCAAATTTTAGACTTTAAAATATTATTCCAAAAGTGCCCTTATAAAAATATCATTGGTTGGTTTAAAGTGAATTACTCTTTATCCAAGCTTCTCATTGGTCCATTCCCATGAGACTAAGTCATTTACTCCATTATTTAAATCATAACTTAGCCATTAAGAAAGATTTTGATTGGCTAGGTACAATTAAATATCTCCATTATAGCGTATTTTATCTCGCTCGCCTTTTAATGCTTTTATATCAATTATATGTCAAAATATTCTATGGTCGCCTATATTTAAATTTGAACATAAATATTTTAACTAAATCCTTACAGCTGAATTTCCAGTTCAAAATCACCAAATCAGATTTAAAAATCACATTAAATTCCGGTGAATCCGGACAATAGCGTATTATTACCCGACCACGCTCAATCACTCCTGAAACTATCCAAACTGACCGCTTTCACTTTATTTCGCTCAAGTAGTCTTTATGATTTATTCCGCACTAGATGCTCAATTCGAAAATTTCAGCGCAGCTCCAAATTTCAAATCCGAAATCACTATTCAATTTAAATCTCCCATTATTCTAAAATAATACCAAAGTCATAGGAACTGAAATTTCTTTAAAATTCCTTTGCAAACCCCTCCATCCTGATATAATAAGAAAATCACTATTCATTAGGCACCGTTACAATTTTCAAAATTTTTCACTTCATGCCCAAATGGATGTCCAGAGCTGCCTCTAAATTTAATCCACCCTCGCTATCATTAGACCTCAAATCAGTCTAATAACTACTATTATAACATTCAATAAGGTTGGGGCTTTATAATCACCTCTCTATAAAAAAATTTCGCCCCTCGAAATTTAAATTCTCATGTTGCTTCCTCTCTACCGTGGATTCATCCACAACACCTTTGCATTAAAGGAATCACTTTGTTTCAAAGAACCTAATCATTTCGATCAACAATTTGAGTCCTGTCTTTCTTCATACGTCAAATCTTCTTTCTGAACTCAACCTATTGATCTCTTAACACATGTGAAGAATCATTATATACTAAGCATAGAAATGTAAAATATGTCATGTATTCGCCAAATTCAAAGGGACCTCAACTAAGACGCTACTCTCTCCAATTATTTTCATAATTTCACAAAGTCCCATATAGAGAGGACTTAATTTCCTTTCTTTCCGAATATCAACACCCTTCCTGTGGTGATATCCTCATAAATACCGATCCCCACCTAAAATTCCAATCTCCTCCTCGGTTATCAATATAACTTTCTATCAATCTTGAGCTATCTTTTAATCTATCACTGATAACTTTAACATTATCTCGTTGTAGCTCGAACAATTTATGAACCTAAAATTTTCTCTCCTTTCCTCATCCCAACATAATGGAGTTCAAGCACTTCTCTTTCCATATAAGGCCTCATAAGGCGCTATACCAATACTAGCCTCGATAATCGTTATTGTATGCAACTCCATCGTGTAGATGCAAGGTCCAAACTCTAAACTCCATAACACATGCCCTAAGCATATCCTCTAACGCCTCAGATAGTCGTGATTGGCCATCCGTCTGCGGGATGAAAAGCCGTACTAAATGCGCTAGCGCAAGGGCATTCTCAGAACCGGGCCAAAATCGTGGAGGTAAACCTTTTGATCTCTCAACAACAATGGAAACTCGCGCATCTGCGCCTCGATAACTCTAACGTATAATTGGGCCAATCGATTCAATGAATCAAGATTCCTCGAGCAGGGAGGAAATGGGCTGATTTCGTCACCGGTTTCCATAATCACCTATATCGGGACATGGCTATTCTAAGAACGCGGAAGTCCTACCACAAAATCCATAGTGATTCTCTCCCATTTCCACTGAGGGATCGGGAGTGACTGTAGTAGCCCGGCAGGCTTCTGATGTTCGGCTTTCACCTGCTAACATGTGAGACATCCGGAGACAATCGCAAATATCCCTTCTCTTCATACCTTTCCACCAAGAGTAAATTCCTTTAGGGTATGATACATCTTCAGGCTTCCTGATGCATAGTATAAGCGTGAGGAATGGGCTTCCTCCATAATCTCTCTCCTCATAATATCACCTACATCTGGTACACTAATAACCTCCTGGGTCCCATGACCACTCTGCATTCATCCTCTCTCAATGACAAATCCTCGCTGCTCCGTAATTTTACTCACCTTAACTCTCACTATCCGATCCCGAACTGCTTCCTCTAACTCGCCTATCAATACAGACGATACGGAATGTGGCCACCGCTGCTCGAATCTGTCGGGTCAGCCTCACCTATGACTTCAATTTATGAGCTGAGAAGATGCATCACCCTCACGCAAGCATAGGGAACCTGGCCGTCTTCTACAAGAGCACCGCTACCACGTCGCCTTTCCGTGGATGATATTCAATGGTACATTCATAATCCTTGATCAGTTCAATCCATCTCCTCCGCCCCTCATGTCCAAATTCCTTCCTCGGTAAACAACACCGCAAGCCTTATGATCCGTAAAATCCTACAGGCACCCATATATAATGCCTCCATATCCGCAAGGCAAATACTACTTAGTCAGCTAGCCCAAGGTCGTGTGTAGGATAATCCCTCGTCTACGCTTCTTCAACTGCCTAGAAGCATATGCAATCACCTTGTCATTCTGCATTAATACACAACCTAAACCCTGCCTAGAGGCATCACAATACACTGCAAAGCCATCCTGTCCTGATGGAAGTGTAAGTACTGGAGCTGAGGTCAATCTCCTTTTCAGTTCATCGAATCTTTTCTGACATGTCTCTTACCATACAAACTTTTCATCTTTCCTTGTCAATTTAGTCAAAGGATCCGCTAACTTTGAAAATCCCTTAACAACCTTCCGATAATACCCTACTAACCTAAAAACTCCCATCTCGTGAACACCTGTAGGAGGTTTCCAATTCAGTATAGCTTCGACCTTCTACGGATCCACTGAGATCCCCTCTGCAGAAACTATGTGTCCTCAAAAGGCGACACTATCGAGCCAAAACAGACACTTACTGAGTTTAGCATATAACCTATGTTCCCGCAATGTTTGCGCACTATCCCCGTTCGCGATGTCTTTTCCTCTGATCGCTCGAATAGATCGTAAGATATCGTCACTGAAACAATTGTATAACAACCGATCTAAGTAAGGCCTGAAAATCCCTCGCTCATGAGATCCATAAAGCTACTTGCATTCGTGAAGTCCAAATGGCATGACTTAGAACTCAAAATGCCCGTATCGCGGTTCACGTCGGCCTTGGGAACATCCTCATCATGAAGTCTCAACTTATCCAATCTTACTTCCAATTAAATCAAGGCTCATGACAACATCTCAGAAGCCTTAAATTGCCATTAGCATCCTTAAAATGGAAAACCAAAAAGGTCCATATCATGGTCAAGAGGTTTGTCAGAGGTTTTAGTCCAGAGGATTGGGACCAAGAGGTTTAGGGACAATTTATTGATACGCGACGCTGTAGTGTAGGCCGCAATTAAGGGATGAGAGGAGCATGGGTTTGAAATCCTGTGCTACGCAGTCAAGGACAAACGGAGTGGGTCGATGGGTTTAGGAGGTTCCGTAAAGAAGCAATTGGTGGTTTTATGGATTATTTATCTAAACCTCCAATTGAGTTATATTAAGGCTTTAGCTATTAAATTGACATGATTCTAGGTTGATTTTGCTAAGAAATTGAAAAGAAAGAATGAGATTATAAGGATTGTCAATTTAGTCAACTCGATGTTAATGGAAGTGATGGTTTGATTGGTTTTAATTGATTTAATGACATTACTCAATGCTTGAAGGAATTAATGGAATTAATGGAATTAAAAGTTGAAGAGAAAATGAGATGAGAGGGTTAGGCCAAGAAAGGGTTTAATTGGAAATGCATTGGTTTGATTTAGTTTAAGTAAATCAATGATATTGGATGAATTATCAAATATAATTTGTTGAAAGAAAATGGAAGAAATTGAAGAAATAATTATGAATGTGTGACATGTAGGATTTGACCACATTAGAGAAGTATGGAAAGTTGAGTTTCCATTGATTTTAATCAATTGGAAGGATTAAATTCTAAAGCTCATTTATACCAGTAGATGCTTCCCCATTGACTACAAAGACCCTAGTCCCTGTCGACCTCCGGGGAGGCGAAAGGAACTCAGTGGGAATGAGGATATCCTATGAGTGAGCTTCCACCTGAAGGGTACCCATGAGGTGGTCACGAAGGGTGGGGGTCTCACATTTAGACTCTCTTTGAAACCCGAAAAGTATTAAAGAAAAAAAATAGTGTTAAAAAGTTGAAATAATTTTTTTTTGAAGGAAAATATAAAATGGGTTTAAAATTAATGGGCTCAGACAATATATATATATATATATATATATATATATATATATATATATATATATATATATATATATATATATATATATATGTTTTATTAAAAATTATTTTATTTGTTTCTTCTTTATAATATAAAGATTAAGAAATTTGATTTTCTTTTATATTTTCTATTCGTATAATCAAATATAAAAAATCATTTTATTTAATATTTTTTGAGTTCCAAACTGAGTATTAGTATCGGAAATGGAAAGAGAAAAGACAATAATGAAGGTATAATGTGTAGAACTGCATTAAAGTAAACCTATGAACAAACAATTACCCAAATTTCTTAACATCCTTTCCCTACCCAGGGGAATAAGATTAGTCCATTCAATACCATAATGAAAAGTATCGTCTTTATGCTCCTTTTGACTTAATAAATTTGAGGAAAATAGAGAGAAAATAAAAATAGGTTTAAACTTAACAAATTAATTTTATATGTCTTATTCAAACCGATTGTATTTGTTTCTATGTTATATAAGAACTACAGTAAATCTTAAAATATATAAAATTCTCGAGGAATTTCGAATTATATTTTGAACCAATGAGGAAATGATTTTCTTCGCTATTTTTTCCTTTTCCGCAATTCCCGGATTCCAAACATAGAATTAAAGGTGTTCTTGTTTCATTTTCTAAGTCAAAATGACACCAACCAAAGGCTTGATTTGGACCTTAAACAAGGAAAGGGAAACATTAATTACTATTTGTTTATATTATTGGTAATACAACAGCATGATTTTATCAAAAAAAAAAAAAAAAAAATTATAAAGCTGAGAAAATGGCTAGTAATTTCATGAACCTCGTAAAGAAAACAATTACAATCATCTTATATCATAGAAATTCTCAAGACCCAGATCATGTTGTTATGATACAAAAACCACCAAATCGACCGTAAATGAAAAATCTGCAAAAAAAAAAAAAAAAAAAAAGTTCCAAATAGCTAAATAGTAAATACTTTACCATCATCCGGGTTGGTAAAACTCCAAGATCCCCTGCTCCAAAGAGAACAACAAAGCATCTGTGAAGAAGAAGAAGGAGAAGAAGAAGAACTCCGCAGTCGCCATGGCTACCACTAACAAGATATTTGACATCATTATATGATTTTTCCGCTCAATTACGAAGAATAAGTGTCGCTTTTACATAGTAGAATCAAGGGCCCTTTTCATCCTAAATACCGATCTTTTTGAGTCGTCGTTGTCGAATCGGAATTTCCAATGATGGGGCCTCGTTGTTCCACCGGTGATTCATTTACCATCTGCGAAACAATGTCAAGCGCCTTAGGAAACCGTGGTTGCCAATTGACATTAGGCCATTTCTATCATCATGCAAAAGGTTCCAATATTTGTGGCAAGTGAAGAATTAAAGGAAAAAATGGAATAGAAACTAAAGAATTTAAGGCATTATTTAGAGTAAGGAAATATTGCCTCGAGGGAAGTCGATATAGAGAATTCATTTAGCGCTTAACACAGTTGTTTCAAAGGTCTGAATTTTGCTTTATTTGAAGTAGTTTGGAGGGGGCCAAGTACAAAGCAAGTAACCTACCCACCATTTGATTTTCTTGCCGTTTTTAATGAGCACATGGCACTGCTTCGATCCAAACTCACCGGCAATACACCATGGAACTCGATAAGAATCCGAACTCCGACCTTCCATTTCACGAAACCCTTTATCGAAACTTCTCGAGCGCACAACATTTTCAGTCCATCTAAGACAATACATTGTATTTAGTGGGAAGAAGCAGGTTTGGCGGAGAACAAACTCGACCCTTCATCATACATATTAATATATGAGCCTAAGGAATGTCTTACTATATGACATTCACTTGCCAACTCCACAACAGAAAATAATCTAAAAGCCATACGAAGGGAATTATCTCATTTCATACAAGCCATTTGATGTTCGCATTTCCATTATCGAACTTAAAACTAGAGAGGCTTCTGTTTTAGCCAACTTAGTTCACAAGATCGAGGTTGCAAGGTTTTGGCTTTACAAACTAATTTATACACAACAATTTAGATATGGTGGCTCCTACAAATGCTAAAACAAAAGTTCAACCCATTTAGAACAATACTTTAAGTAAATGTGGATGTTATAAATCACTAACTAGAACAAAAGACACCAAAGATCTTTACTCATGAGTCAGCATTTAGTGTATCAAGTCTCAATTCGCTTTAAAATAGAATGACCACCCCATGAAGGATCCAACATCCGAATGACCTTTAAGAGATTTGTCGTATGACATCTACAACTCGCATTAATAGATAGAAACTTTCACAAGAAACTCAAAATGAAAAACTCGTAGTCCCAAAGAAAGAATCCATATCATACTCTATCTTAATGGTTGGCAAAGCCGATAGACACGCTTATATTTTTAGTTAAACAAATCCAAGCATATGGGAATATAAGAAAGGCATACCTCTCAGTTCACCTAAACTGGGTCCGACACTTTTATAGCAAGGAGCATCTAAGGAGCAACAAGGAAGTTTTTGCAGTTCAAACTCAAGCTCTGGTTCCGGTTGATCCATTTCAAGCACCTCTGGCAATGGCTCTTCATTAAGAACACTACTTGCATACTCACCATCCTCAATTAAAGGGAGAGAAGAAATATTTGTATCATTAGGATCTTGGTTTCCTCAGACTTGGATTTAGCAACGACTCATGAGTATGCTTGCCTCTAATTTTCTTGGGACTAGTGTCCTGCCTAATCGGAAACTTGCATTACAGGATGATTTTTTGATTTTGGAAAGTTCGGGCCTTTAATTCCCCGAACTACTTTTGCGCCTCATCCATGCTTGCTTTCAGCTTCATGATTTCTCTGGCTTTCCTAACCGACATGTACATGATTCCAATGCCAAGCCCCGTAACAAAACTTGAGCCATCTGTTACTTATAACATGGTTTTGAATTAAAATTTGGAACTGTAGTTTAGCTAAATACATAGATAAATCAAACATAAACATCTGGCAAGAATATAAAGTATCAAAATAGGAATTGTTTCAAGAACCCCCAAGAAGACAAAAACAAAAACAAAACCAAAAGATTGTTCTCACAACAGAAAAGGAACTCAAACAAACTAACTAAGATGACTTTTACGTATGTACTTTGTTGGCCCTTCTTCTTCTTGAAACAACGAGAATCTCTCAACTACAATTTCAACCTCTTCTTCTTTGAATCCACAAAGTCCGTCTGCGTCTGGAAACACCGTAATCGGGAAAATCCTAAAATCTCTTCGCCTCCCAACATCTCCACCGATTTGATTCACTAACAACATTAGAGACGTAAAGAGAAGAAAATGGTTGATGACCATTCCGACGTGATTTAGCATGTGTTTTTGTTTCCTGGTCAGGGCGTGGAGGTGGCTGGGAACGCGATTTTGTTGAAAAAGAGGTTTTAGCACAGATCCCTGCTCTCAAGGAGCAAGAAATAAGTAAGAGAATCCTTGCCACATTTTTGCGAATCATGAGTGAGTCGAATATGGCCTTTGATCTTTTAATACGGTAGGTATGTCCGAGTGGTTTCCGTTTTCCTGCCAATCCTATCTGCTTTCTTCCATATTCTTCATCCCTTCCTCTAGTGATGTATTTCTCCCATAAATATAATAATTCGCTTAGTTTTATTGAAGCAATAAATGGTAAAAGATTTTCATTAATAAATAACATTATTATTGCAAGCAATATTTTCTTTCTCAAAATAATTTATTATATGATGCCGCGACTACCGGCCTTTAAATAATAAATATACACACTTAAGAGTCAAGACCAAAATCAATTATATTTCTTAAATCTTTGTAATATAAATAAAATTTTAAATTATGTTATTTTTATTTTATTTTCATTTTATTCATCTTGCATCATGACATATATTACTCTGTGATTTAATTCTATGAAACTATAATCCACAGACCCCTTCTATTCTCATGTGTCCGACTCAACCTTTAACCATTGAAGTTAGGTTTTATTGACAAATTATATTTTTATGACACCCCAAAACCCGGGGGTCCGTTTTCAAGTTCAAGGGGGCTAACCTGAATATCCCATGTCCCTATGATATTAATTTCAAGTTCAAACTAATACATGAACAATAATATCATAGTCATTAACTATGGCATTAAATTTTTTTTTTAAGTTAATGTTGTGAGTGCCGGCACTATGGTATTATTGTTCATGCATTAATTTGAGCATTGGCCTCATTTTAAATTATTTTAATAAATTTTTTTTTCAAAAAACTAAATATATCCAAAACTCATAAGAGAATTAAACCAATGGATGGTATCAATATCCTCAATAAATCGACGATTTATCATCTTATATTCAACCATATACATCCAACAATTTATTTTAATATTTATATCTTATACATAATTATTAATAGTAAAAAGATATATAAAAATATAACGATTTTTTTAAACTTATAAAAATATAAAGATAATTCATATATTAAAATATATTTTTAGGATATTATTAAAATTTGAGATAAAAAATATATAAGGAGTTTCATATATTAAACATTTTTATTTGAAAATTTGAAAATTTTGAAAATCATTTTTAAGATATGATATGATTCTCATATTTAATGTTACTTTATATATATATATATATATATATATATATATATATATATATATATATATATATATATATATATATATACTAATAATATATTTACTTTTTATATATTTATAGAAGATAAAATGATTTATATTTATAGAGCGAAATCGATTATTCATTATATATTTATATATTTAAAATAGAATTATTAATATATACATTATATTTATAAAATAACATTTTTACTTATTTTATCAAAATATAAAACTACTGAAGCAAATTTTAATGAATTTTAAATAATTTATATTTTATTGATATTTATGTAAAAATATTCCTCAGATATATCGAATATCGAAGATATCGGATATATATCTTCGATACATTATATTATCGGATATCGGAGAAAATCGAATTATTAATATATACGTTACATTTTATAAAACTGTACTTATTTATCAAAATTTAAAATTATAAACAATTTAAAATAATTTTATGTTTTATTGATATAGGTAGTAAGGTGGTTTGTTTTCCCGCTTTCAATCCCATTCGTTTCTTCCATATTCTTCATCCCTTCCTCTAGTGACAGATTTCCTCCCATAAATATAATAATTCGTTTGGGTTTTATTGGAAGCAATAAATGGTAAAAGATTTTTCGCACATTAATAAATAACATTATTATTGCAAGCAATATTTTCTTTCTCAAAATAATTTATTATATGATGCTGCTATTCGCTGGCCTTTAAATAATAAATATACACACTTAAGAGTCAAGACCAAAAACTCAATTATGTTCTTAAATACTATAATATAAATAAAATTTTAAATTATGTTAGTACTTTTTTTTTTTTTTTTTTACATTTATTCATTCTGCTTTTACATCATAGTAATATATTCCTCATAAATTTATTCTCATCAAAACTATAATCCTAAACCCCTTCTATTCTCATGTGTGTCCGACTCAACTTGCTAACCATTAGGTTAAGTTTTATTGACAAATTATGTTACTGTGACACCCCTGACGAGGAGTCCGTTCAAGTTCAAGGGCTAACTTTGAATATCCCATGTCCCTATGATATTAATTTCAAGTTCAAACTAATACATGAACAATAATATCATAGTCATTAACTATGGCATTAAATTTTTTTTTTTAAGTTAATGTTGTAATTATTGACTGCGGTATTATTGTTCATGCATTAATTTGAGCATTATTTTCATTTTTAAATTATTTTAATAAATTTTTTTTTTCAAAAAAACTAAATATATCCAAAACTCATAAAGAAGACATTAAACCAATGGCTAGGTATCAATATCCTCAATAAATAGAAGCGATTTTATCATCTTATATTCAACCATATACATCAACAATTTATTTTAATATTTATATCTTATACATAATTATTAATAGTAAAGATATATAAAAATATATGATTTTTAAACTTATAAAAATATAAAGATAATTCATATATTAAAATATATTTTTTAGGATATTATTAAAATTTGAGATAAAAAATATATAAGGGTTTCATATATTAAACATTTTTTATTTTAAAATTTGAATTTTGAAAATCATTTAGATATGATATGATTCTCATATTTAATGTTACTTTATATATATATATATATATATATATATATATATATATATATATATATATATATATATATATATATATATATTTTAATATATTTACTTACATATATTTATAGAAGATAAATGAATTTATATTTATAAGAGCGAAATAGATTATTCATTATATTTATATATTTAAAAATCGAATTATTAATATATACACATTATATTTATAAAATAACATTTTACTTATTTTATCAAAATATAAAACTATAAACAAAATTTTAATGAATTTTAAATAATTTATATTTTATTGATATTTATGTAAAAATATTCCTCCGATATATCGAGGAGATATCGAAATATAGAGATATATCGGAGATATCGAAAGATATGAGATATATATCTTGATACATTACTATTATCGGATATCGAAAATCAGATTATTAATATATACATTACATTTATAAAATAACTTTTTTGCTTATTTTATCAAAATTTAAAATTATAAAACAATTTAAATAATTTATATTTATTGATATAGGTAGTCAGAGTGGTTTGTTTCACTTTCCAATCCCATTCGTTTCTTCCATATTCTTCATCCCTCCCTCTATTGTGACTCCTCCCATAAATATAATAATTAGTTTGGTTTATTGGAAGCAATAAATGGTAAAAGATTTTTTAACACATTAATAAATAAACATTATTATTGCAAAACAGCTCAATTTAAAGAAATAGAAATTCACGATATTTTCATTTTATTTTTAATTACTAAATTTTAACACTATTTTTAGGCCATTTTAAAAGGTAACCACAACAAAATAGTAAAGAGAATGCATCGAATATTTTATTTCTTGTTAGATGCTTCCAACTAGACATTGCTTTGTGGGTATGTCGCGGTGTAGTACAAGTTTATGATTTCAATCCATGTGAAATTTAAGTATACTTGCTATCAAACTATGGCCCATTATCGATTCTGATCGATTGGTATTCCCAGCCGGAAGACAATATTCTTCCACACGAATTGGGTGACGTCCTTGTCTTTGATGGAGGCGAAGGCCTCAGCCTCTATCCTTTTGCTAAAGTAGTCGGTGGCAACCAACAGTAGCTTTTCTGAAGTACAGGGTAGTAGGCGATTGGTCGACTATCAACTCCCCCCTTTAATGAAAGGTAGGGGCTCATGATGGTGGTTAGATCTTGAGTCGGCTCCCTTGAGATGGGAGCTTGTCGTTGGCAACGGTTGTACTTTATGACATAGGTGGTTGCATCTGCTCTCATGGTTGGCCAATAATAACCTTGTGTATGGGACCTATGAGCTAGAGTTCTGCCACCTGGATGGTTTCCGCATATCCATTCATGGAGTTCAACCAATACATATTGTCCCTGCTGAGTGGTAAGACATTTAAGATATGGCCCATCTAGAGATTGCTTATACAATTGCCCATTCATAAGGAAAACACAACGCCTAGACACAGATCTTGTTCATTCTTATTGTCACGTGACTCTCTTGAGGCGTAGATAGCAGCGTTATAGGGGTTAGCTAAGGAAGGATTCTTCGTCTATTAGTTTCATGCAGGTGAAAGGTTAGAGGAATGGAGCTTGAAGGCGATTCTTGTTGAAATGGCTTGCTAAATTAGATACGAGTCAAATAAAACAATTTTTTTAATTTTAAATATATATGCTTTTATTTGGTGGCATTAGAAGCGGATTATGAGTTTCAATTATATCATAAAAATACTGATTTTCTTATATTATAATATCTAGTTTTTTCTTAATAGAAAAAGACCATTAAAAAAAGCATTAAGAAAAAAGAGCAAAAGCCAAATATTTTGGTTTTTCTAATTCGATAATAAGTCATGAAAAAATAAAATAAAAAATTTGAAAAGCCCAAAAAAATAAACGCGACCTAAAATATCGTGTAATAACATACATAGCACATTAAAAGTTGATTCAAAGCATATTAGGTGAAACCTAATGATACTCACATAGGAAGCGATTTGCGTGTAGTTATGGGAGGTGTCAATGAAGTCTAACTTGCAGAAAAAAACTTTATAAGCCCTTTTTTTTCGCCGTTTAAAAAATATGTAATATAAAGCTATGAATTTGAGAATTCGAATGCAAAAACGGCATTTGTTTGTGCAACCTAGCGGTATTCATATCTTAATTAGAAGTTCTTAGATAAAACTACTTCATGTCTTACATAGAAGGTATTACTAATACTCTCATGAGGCGTCATTACTAAGAAACATCGGGTATGTACATATTTAGTCATTCGAGAGTCTCTTTTATTAGTATTGACACCTTAAAAATATATATATATATATATATATATATATATATATATATATATATATATATATATATATATATATATATATATATATATATATATATATACCTATATATATGCTCTCCGATTTATTATAATCTTCGATGCCCTAAATGCTCAAAATCCAGGATCGACCTTTGTACTTACAAGTGTTTTGCTTTTAGAAGTTGGTCCAACCCCGGGTTGGTTGATGTTGAAATCGAAAAAGATCCCGACAACTTATTGTCAGCCAGATCGAGCCAGTAGAGATTGGAGAGTTTTCCCAAATAAGGAGGGATCGGACAAAATAAGGGATCAATACATCCTCCTTAAAAAATAAGTGTGGTTTGATTTAAAAGTCAAAGATGTTCGAAAAATCACAAAACACCTTATGTTATGGTAATAGATTGAGCGTGTATATTACTATAGAAGTGTTACAAGGCAATAAAATGTCTCCACTAAGACTCAAAACTAGGACCCCTCGTCTCCCTAAATGTCTCGTCTTTTTAAACTTTGAACGCTTTACAAACTGACTTAGGCGTGTGGACTACATGCAATATGTTATGATAGTAGTTTATCTACTACCATAACTGCTTTATTTACCACCATAACAGAGAGGCGGTTTTGAGATTTTTTTAGCAACTTTGACTTTTAAACCAAATAACAATTATTTTGGAAGCATGTGTGATCCCTATTTTGCTTTTCTTGATCGCTTGTACAAATATTTTTTGTATGGATGTCGAAACATGAACAAGATATATCATTGCTAGAAAAATTGAGTATCATCATCAGTTCAGCACCGACCGGAACATGCATTTCTTGAGAAAGGGTCATTATTATTAGCCCATTCCATATATATCTCTTCACCATTGCAGTGTTTTATCATAACAAGAATGGATTCTTCTATCCAACGCCTAATTCTCTCTAATATACAAGCATCAGTTCAAGTTATACATGTTATCCCAACCGAAATCACCAAACATCTGGAGATGGGGATGAAGAATTAAATTAAAAATAATATACTTTGAGCACGAGAACCGAGATGAACGGAACGGAACCGAGGAACCGACGAGTTACTTGATGCGGAAAGGCGACTTGCTCTCATCCTTTTATATCGAGTTTGCGACTCCGCCGCCTCCACCACGGGTATACAATCCACCTTGTAGTGCTTGATTACAAAATATGAAATAGTAATGTTGTGGTGGTCTCAAATAAATGTAGGTCCATTTTCATCAATGGCATATGTTGCTTTAAACCCCAATACCCTATCGATGGAGGAGAGTATAAAGACATTTTAGACCTAATTAAATATGGATAATCGAGGTTGAAAGTTTTGGATTCGGTGATGAGGGCGAATCTAAGTATATCCATGTCCCATGACCGAATACTCTACTCTGTGAAATCACATCACAATAATTCTTATTAATATTATGCGATAGAATTATTTTAATATTCATGATTTTTATAACAATTCACTTCTGAAATTGGAATAGAGAGTATCTGGTGAGACATGATAACCCGATCTTTACACTTTTATTTAAAGTGTAGGTGTGCGATGAATGAAGATGCAATCTTAAATTCAATTACCTTGGAAGTGGTATGGAGATGCAATGAAATAGTAGGGACAAATTGAGGAGGAGGCTTGTATGTTTGATTACTCTGCAAATCCGATCTGGCAACCTCGACTGTTAAAATATTTTCTGTGGGAGGAAGGGGCCCGAATTATCACGAAGATAGTCATTGATATTGAAGAAGGGGTTCTCGAGAAAAAGCGGGCAGGTGAGATTCGACTTATTCAAGGCTCGGTCTAGCGAATGGAGGAAGATGTTGAGTCGAGACAATTCCACGAAGGATGGACCCACACGAGAAGTACGGTGTCCCTTCATATGCATAAGCACACTCCACAGCTCAGGGATTCGGCTTCTTATGCAGGAACACAATTTGTTCCCACAATTAGCGGGTTGGTAGCAGCATATGTTTCGGGTTTCGTCAGGATTGACGATACGCGGTGTTAGAGAGACTGGTATTACACCACGGGGTTTCCCACCATTTGCACCATACATAGAATTATAGTGATAAGAGATAAACACACATTATTATTAGTTAGTTCATAACAAGACAAGGATGGCAATTGTGCCATGTTAAACTTATGTACATGAGATGCCAATGTTAGCAGCGGGATCAACTCAAGCGAAGGGAAGACTCTTAGGCGGCAAATGCTTTCTTCTGTGAGCACAGGAAAACTATAAAGCATCTTCTTATGCACTATCGGTCGGCTCGTATGCTTTGGGAGATTCTTTTGGCGATTACTGATATGAGATGGGTTTTTCTTTCTCAGTTAGCCAGGCCCTTCTTTCTTGGGAAGGAGCCGGAGTGGGTAAAAAAACATAAAAAAGTTTGAAGGACAGACCACCTTTGCCTCTTTTAGACAATTTGGTGTGAAAGAAATAGATTGACTTTTGATAATACGGTCTTCTTTGAGTATAGTGGGGATATTGATAGGTCTTTGCTAGATTTTTTAACATAGATGGGGTAGTTAAGCCGTTTTGGCTCCCTTTTTTAACTACTCCTTGAAGTATACTCGATTATACTTTTTGGTTGCTCTTTTAACGTTATTACATGCAGTTTGTTTACTGACAAGAAATAAAGACAAAAATAAATTAAAGAAGACTGAATCAAGTTTGAATATTTCCATTTTCTAATGGATTTATCTGGAACTCAAGTTCTGGGTGGAATTTGGTTGTTTTGAAGATCAACAAGGCTGCGTGAACGCCTATCTTTGTCATGTCTTTGAATGTATCATTGAATGGTGTCCTTTAAGTTTCTGCACAAGTTGAATGAATTGAATTTTCATATGAGTATAATTTTATTTTATTAAAATAATTTAAATCTACTTATTTAAATATTATTTTTATATTTTCAATAATAAGAAACATATATTTTTTTATAACTAGAAATTAACTACTTTTAAAAACATAATAACAAAAACATATGTAATTATTAAAAATTATATACTTGATTTTCAAAAGGAATTTTAGTAGGAAATTTATTTTTTTATAATAATTTTCTGAAATAGCAATAACAAGGTTATAAGAATGTGTGTATAAGACACTTAAAAAAATAGTAAAAAATAGTTTTAACATTATAAATCTTATACTTAAATATCATTATTAGGGATCTAATCATTTTAAAAAAATATTGACTGATTTTATGCAAAACAAAAATTTTATTTGATTTTCAGCATATTTTTTATGTTTTAAATTAAGTATATTTGAAGTTAATAATTTAAAAATATATAAAACAATTCAAGCCAAGTAGGTAAGTTCAACCTTAACTTAGACGGGGCTAGTGGCCTATTCGGGGACCTAATTCTATTCGAGTAAGTCACTTTAAACTGACCCTCTAAAGAGTACGGGCCATAGTAGAGGCAGCCCACTTGTTCCCAACTCTAGGCAAATCTTTGGTATCATTAGATGAAGGAATAAAAAGCTTTACACACTTGTTCTATGTTTGGAAAGAATTTGAAAACTTTACGTGGAACACTCCCATATAGATCCTGTTCTAGAATGAAACATCACGAGATTGAAATTCCCGTCTCACTCGGAAGATCACGTAAAAAAATTCATATTTTGATGTTGTAATGACTAGTGAAATATTGGGGAGCAACTTCTGATTAATGGTGAGGGTTGTTAAGGTTGAAAACCAAAAATTTGGAGCTTCGGATCTTCAAAGGAGTTGTTACTTAAATTATTGGAAGGTTATTACAATTTTAATAGGTTCATAAAAATACCAACTTGTTATAAGACTATATAGAACTAGTGGATTGGCAATTCCTCCGAACCCCATAAAGAACTGACATACTTGACTTGGAATTGAGGAGGGTATGGAGGAACACGTAGATCTAGTTAAATATCTCGTAATCGAGTTCAAGATTTTCAGATTCGGGAATGAGGTCGAGTCTGAGTATTTCTTACCCATCCCCAACCCAAATACCCAATTACATATAATATATATTTGCAAGGTCAGGGTTTTCTAGCTCTTTCTCTCCTTTTCATTTTGGGTTTTTTTGTAAACTCGCGTATAATGCTTTTTTTCTTTAATGATACTTCTTTTTGTCATCAAAACAATATTATATATATTATATTAAAAAGCCTTAAAGATATGGAGAAACATTTACTTTAAACCCAATTAAATATTCAGGTAATTGGGTTCAAAAATTTTCATTCGGAATAGGGACGGGTCCGAGTGTATCCTACCCAATGCAAGATTTTCTAAAACGATTCATTTCACAAATTGGAATAGATATTGCAGGGTACGGTACCCAATCCTCCGATGGATATGAAGATAGGTATGAAAAATCTAAATTGATGATGATAGAGAATATAAGAATATAAATAATAAATGAGATGAGATTTTCTAATGCTATAGAGAGAGAGAGAAAGAGAGATTTTCTAAAGCATTTTATTTAATAAATTTGAATAAGGTATTTGGGTAGGGTAGTGGTACCCGATCCTTTAATATATATATATATATATATATATATATATATATATATATATATTCTAAAGCAATTTATTTCATAAATTTTAATAAGGTATTTGGTTGCAGATAGTGGGTAATTCGATCCTTCAATGGGGATTAAAAAAATCTAAATCCGATGAGAATGACGATAGAAATAATAAATGGAGACGGGGATAGGGAATCTAAATCGTACCCAAATCCGACCCCATTACCATCCCAAGATATATAGAACAACTCCTACACTAGATAACAACTTACACATAACTAAGGTGGTCCATTCCTGTTAAGTTTGGTAATCGGTCCCAGTAGTTGATTGTGTGCTAAATTCGAAGAGAACATAACATCAAGAAGAAGAATAAGAAGATCGTGGCTAAAATCTTGCTTTTAAATACCAATATCAGCAGACACAAAAACAAAAACAAAAACAAAAAACAACTATAAAAACAAGCACCCACAATTCATCGACGCTTGTTAGGGTTGTCGAGGCTCATGGAATGTGCCCAAAGAAGAGAATTTCTCGTCGAAATAGCCGTTGTAAATTAAGACAAGGTTCATTCCAAACGTTAGAGTTAATAGTTTGAACAAAAGTCGGAATCCATCTTCTTAACAATCGACTCTCCTAAAACCTCATTTTTAGGATTTGAATTAATACGAATATCATGGCTTCACACTAGAGGTAGTAATATAGGCTCGAATTTAACTAATTTTAGCCCATATTTTATGGTGGCCCGACAGAACTGCCAACCCGCTTTGGCCCATTTTGCTCGTTGTTTAATTTAAAAAATTTAATGACTATACAATTTTTTTTAAACCGACTATTTCCGATTGTTAAAAATAATAGTTTTTCTTTAAGAAAATAGAAAAGGGTTGTTATGAAAAATAATAGTTATTAAATAATTATTTTTAATAAATAAATAATACGGGTATAAAAATAATTTAAAATAAAATAAAATAATTTATTTTATATTAATCTCTTAATAATAAACTATATATTTCAAGAAAATTTATTTTACAAAATATAAATTTGAAATTGTTAATTATTATTACTTTTTAATTTTTTGCCCGTTTGACCTATGATCCGGAAAAGGGCTCATGCATGCCCCCATACCCGCTTCGTAGAGAGTCAAGTCGTAGTCCATTATGGACTTTCAAATTTAAGGAGAGGGTCTGCAATCAAAACCTCATATCAAATCAAGTTTTGATACCATGTTAAACACGACCAATTCTCCTAAAACCTCGAGCTTTTAGGATTTAGATTTAACATAAATATCATGGCTTCACACCCTCCCTCACACGCATGCATGCGGCTCCATACCCATGCATATGAAGAGTCGAGTCAGTGTCCATTATGGACTTTCAAATTTATAAGGAAAGTGTTCGAACTAAAACTTTCGCCAAAACCAAGCTGATACTATGTTAAACAAACGACTCTCCTAAAACCTCGAGCTCGTAAGATTCGGATTTAACATGAATATCACGGCTTCAAATCTAAAAAAAGGAAGGAAAAAAAGCTAAAGAGGGTTAATGAGAAGTTCACTCACAAAACCTCAAGAGTCTGAACAAGTCCTAATGTGTCTGGTATAGCCCCAGATAATTTATTCCCATCAAATAGTCTGTCATCATCAAATGAAAGCAAAGTCAGCCTGAGTAGGAAGAGAAGAAAGAAGGAGCTTTGGACTTATTTAGTTTTTCAAAAAAAAAAAACTAAAATAATTTAAAATTGAAAATAATGTTCAAACTAATACATGAACAATAATATCATAATCATTAACTATGACATTAATTTTTTTTAAGTTAATGCTGTAATTACTGACTGCAGTATTATTGTTCATGTATTAATTTGAGCATTATTTTCATTTTCAAATTATTTTAATAAATTTTTTTTTTCAAAAATACTAAATATATCCAAAACTCATAAAGAAGACATTAAACCATTGGCTAGTTAATAATCTACATGTATTAGTTCCATGCCGAGCCGAAAAGGTTCCAAGGAATGGAGCCCTGAAGCTGATTCTTGTTGAAATGGTCGCCAAATTAGATGCTAAATTAAATAAAAAACAATATTTTTTTAATTTTTTAAATATATATGCATTTCTGTAATCTGGCATTAAACTACCACAGAGTATCATCAATTAGATCATAAAAAATAAGGATTTTCTTTTATATTGGTAATATCTAGTTTTTCTTAATAGAAGATCATTCTGTGTTAAAGCATTGAGAAACTAAAAGCCAAATATTTTTTGGTTTTTCTAATTCAAGAATAAGTCATGAAAATAAAATAAAAAGTCGAAAAGCCAAAAAATAAACGCGACCTAAATATAGTGTAATAACATACATAGCACATTAAGAAAGTTGATTCCAAAGCATATTAGGTGAGGAAACCTAATGATACTCACATAGGAGTGCATTTAATATGCAGTTGGGTGTCAATTGATAAGTCTAACAATTCAAAAACTTATAAGCCCTTTTTTCGCCATTTAAAAAATATGTAATATAAAGCTAAGGAATTTGAGAATTCGAATGCAAAACGGCTTTGTTTGTGCAACCGAAGGTATTCATATCTCAATTAGAAGTTCTAGATAAAACTACTTCATGTCTTATAGAAGGTATTACATTAAGATTTCATGTAAGGCCATTACTAAGAAACATCGAGGTGACTGGCTCATATTTAGTCATTTGAAGGTCTCTTTTATTAGTAGTGACACCCTAGAAAAAAAAAATTTATATATATATATATATCTTATATATTATTAGTTTATTATAATTCTGATACCCCAAATAGAAAATCCCGGATCCGGCACTGTACTTACAAGTGTTTTGCTTTTAGAAGTTGGTCCAACCCCGGGCTGGTTGACAAAGAAATCGGGAGTGCATCCCGACAACTTATTGTCACCTGTGATCGAGCCAAGAGATTGAGAGTTTTGCCCCAAAGAAGGAGGATCGGACCTGAGATTGTTTGAATTCAGAGCCCCGGAGGAAGAACAAGATTGAAGCTTATAGTCATCGGGCTGAGAAGAAGATAAGACATGTTATAGTAGTTCTACAAGAAGGTCGCCTCCGAAAGGTTTCCCATCTATCCGAATTTGACTGTTGAAGCCACAAAATTTCGCAAGGATTCCGAGAGATAGAAAAGAAAGAAAAAAAATATGTAAATTTTATAAAGAAGAAAGGGAGAATCCAAGTTATGGGCCCGTTATTTCAATTTATTTGAAAATTTGTAAACAACCAAGTCCCGATCTTCTGACATAAAATATTTGATAGTAACGAATCTTAATTGATAAAGAGTCCATCATGTGCAACATTATACTAGTGAACCTTGGCATCACAGTTGTACCTGGGTTCACTAATGTAGTACTTGCGCATGATGTACTCTTTATCAATTTAGTTTTCATTCTTTTCAAAGATCCGGGCTAGGTTTTAAGTCTCTTGTTTACAAAATTTGAAATAAGGGGCCCATAACTTAGTTCTGCCATAAAAAAAATGCACATGTTTCAGAAGTATAGATGCAAATTGAGGAAATTAGATAGTTTAATGGAACTTACAGGATGTTTAGCTTTTCTAAGTTCCCTAGGTTTGGAGTGAGCGAACCGATGAGCCCTGGATTGAATGACAAGTCCCTGCGATGAATTAAAATTTCATCATAATATTTTAGGAACCCGTTTCACCCCTCTACTAAACGGCCTTATAGCAAGAGGAAGGCTGGCCCTCCATATATATTCACTCAATTTGATCGTGTCCAAATTGATGGGACTTCCAACACTCCCTCACACCAAGGCTCCGCCATGATCCGCACACTTAGCCGAATTCTACTACCATATTAATATTTTGGGGACTTTTCACCCCTCACTAAAAGGTCTTCTAGTAGAAGAAAGGTTGATTCCTCCGTATATATTCACTTCAATTGCACCGTATCCCGCCAATGCAAGACTTCCAGCATTCCCCCTCACATGTAAGCTCGTTTTTTTCTTTCTTTTCTTTTTCCCAGTCGTTCTAGAGGATGACAAATGAGCTCTCCACCATGATCCACCTCTGATACCATGTTTAATATTTTAGAACCCCTTTCACCCCCTCACTAAAAGGCCCTAGCATGAGGGAAAGCTAGTTCTCCATATATATATATTCACTTCAACCGAACTGTCCTACTCAATACACTTCCAACAATGGTATGCAAAACTTTATGTATATATCAGGTTCAAGTTAAGGATAAAAACTCACAAGGATCTCAACTCGCTTAAATTCCCAACATCGTTCTGTTCACCTTGGAGGCCCATGGTGGATAATCTCTAAACACATCAATCTTAAAATGCAATGGAATCAAAAGAGTAACAATGAAGAGAAGATCAATCTACCATGGAGGAATTCTCACATAGCAGTCACCCTCGAGTTGTTACATGTGATTCCATCCCATGGTGTGTCGACTGATCCGACTTTTTCTCCAACTTGGTGGTGTATTTTCCATTGATCCTTCAAGACAAAGAAAGGTTCTATCTCGCACCATCCCCATTATTTTAGATGGGATTAAAACCGAGAGAGTGCCAAGGGAGGGGTCTTGTGTCGGATCGGCTTCTACATTATAACTTAAGTACTATTTAGTTGTCAAAAATAAAGGAAAAAAGATTGTCTATTATCTCAAGAATATGCTATAATTTAACTTAATGTTTCAACAAAATTACTCAAGTAAAGATCATTTATCAAGAAACATTTTCGATAAATAAAAATAAAAAATTAACATGAACATGTTTGAGAATTCACTTAAAATTAATTCTCCCAAGCCATAGGTATAATACTATATAAACAAACAATTACATAATACGCCTGCCTTTAGGCTCCAAGAAACCCCAAAAGTATCGAGAAAAGTCGAATAAATTTTTTTGAAGGAAAATATAAAAATGGGTTTAAATTAATAAATTATATATATATATATATATATATATATATATATATATATATATATATATATATATATATATATATATGTTTTATTCAACATTATTTTATTTGTTTCTGTTTATAATATAAAGATTAAGAAATTTGATTTTTTTTTTTATATTTTTCATCGTGGAATCAAATATGAGAAAATCATTTTTTTTTAATACTTTTCGGTCCGAAGAGTCTTAGCGCTTGAATGGAAATAGAAAAGACAATAATAAAGGTACAACATGTAGAATTGCAAGAAAGTAAACTCAGAACAACCAATTCCCACCTAGGGGAATAAAGATTATCCATTCACACTCATAATGAAAAGCATTGCCTTATGCCCTCCCGGACTTAATAAATTCAGAAAATAAGAGAGAAAAAATAAAAAATAGGTTTAAACTTAATAAATAATTCTATATGTTTATTCAAACCAGATCTTATTTGTTTCTTATATTATAGAAGAACTAAGAAAATCTTAAAATATATAAAATTTTAAAGAATTTCGATTATATTTGATTTTCTTTCCTCATTTTCAAACGGAACTACGTTAAAAATGATTTTCTTCGCTATTTATTTTCCTTTCCCTAACAATTCCCGGATTCCAAACATAGAATTAAAGGTGTTCATGTTTCATTTTTCTAAGTCAAAGATGACACCAACCAAAGGCTTAATTGACCTTAAACAAGAGGTGGAACTAATTACAAGAAATGGCTAGTACTTCTATGAACCTCGTAAAAGAAAACAATTACACAATCATCTTTATATCACAGAGCACTCCTCAAGACCCGCATCATGTTGTTAGGATACAAAACCACCATCCGGGTTGGTAAAACCTAAGATCCCTCAAGGCTCTAAAGAGAACAACAAAGACGTGAAGAAGCAAGCAGAACTCCAGAGGCCGCCATGGCACACCAACAAGATCCCGAATCAATCTTGGTGTATATTCAAGAAGAACTATTGATTACTTAAACAGAACATTTCACCACTCCGCCATACTCGATGATCGGGTTTCAATCAATTGTGTATCTAAGAAGAACTATTGATTACATAAACTAAGAAATATCTCAATCACTTCACTGCATACTGATGATCATTTCAATCTGTAATTTTGTGTATGACAACGCCATTGTTTCAATTAAATATCTCATTTGCAAAATCATTTGTTTGTTTATTTGTATCACAATCATTAATATTATAAAACAAAGAGAAAGATGAAAGAACATGATATTGACATCATTTTATAAAATATAAAAATAATAATAATAAATTGTTACAAATATGAATGAATATCTTATTATCTAACGAACCTATACATCAAATGTATATTCAATACCTGATTATATTTATCTGCACTTACATTCTACGATGAATGTCCATCTCCCTATTCAATGCATATAAGAGGAATGAAAGTGAAATAAAATGGTTTCCTCGATTTTCTACCATCTTTGGTGCTATCTATACTTTCTCTTAATATCTTCGTCTCTATTATATTCTTGCAACGCAATATTTTATAAATATCGCTATCAAAGACTAAGATCTACCACCGAGAAATATTTTGTGCAAGTGGTGAGTATTTTTTATTAATCAACTCATACCATCTTTCTTCTCTTATCAATTCTTCTTTTTTCTTTCGCCTGGAAGCCAACCCTCTCCAACCAAAAAGTATCCTTCTCGTCCTGGCGAAGGTGATATTTGAAAACTTTCAATTAATTAAGGATTCATCTGGTTGGTAAGAATTATGGCAAATATTGAAACCAAAATCCACATCCTAAGTGAGTGGAAATAATTATCTATCCCAGGCCTTGACATGGAAACGCACCTTAAGGGCAAAGATCTGCCAACGCAATTACGTAAGACTTAACCTCAAATGCAAAAGATAAAGCAAATGCACCGATTTTATTCATCATTCGCACAGAGCCTCACAGACCAATAATATTTATCCGTCAGACCCTCAAACCTTGTGGAAGAGGCTGAAGGATGGGCGCTGACTACGCCAAGATCGTTATCCTTCCTCAAGCACAATAAGGACTGGCAAAATCGCACTACAAGATTTTAAATCGCTTGTCCTAATTATAACTCCGCTTTATTTTATATTGTTTCTCGCCCGAGCGCGCGAACGCCAATTTGTCACATTACCGATGAATTTCTCTGTGTTCTCATCACGAGCAAACTAATGAATTGTCGCCAAAAATCATGATCTGTGACTGGCCGGGCTTCAAAAGCATCGCCTCGCTTACCATAAACTTCCGGCGAAAATTATTGTCCATTTTAGCTACAAGGCAAAGTAAGAATATAATCCCGAAGGGGGTGGCAGAAAATTCTATCCTACTTAGGAAATCTAACTTTGGCCCAAATCATGACAAAGAAAAAGAAGCCGCAAAGAAGGTGACTAATGAAAGTATTTGGCTATCGCCAGGTAATGATCGGCACCGTCACGCACTTGCTGTGACAAAGCACGTTGATCTATACCAGCCATCTTTAAAAACGGTCAAACGGGTGAATCTCAACACGCCTTACTGAAATTAATCCTACCGCTATAACTAATCGTTGAAGCCAACAATATTCTGGCTGCGGGACTCTCTGTGACTGAAGTAGCAAATGCATCCTCGATGTCTCGATTCTTCAGACCTTTGATTACTTTGATGAAGCTTAATTTAATCGTGATGACATCTATTTCGAATTTCATGATTCTAATAATTTTATTTTCTAGTTGTTTTTCTTAAATGTATTACCTTTTATTGTTCTTAATATGGTTATGCAATGAAATGCTTGAACTTTCGTGAAGTAATATTTATTATTTTGAAATTTTATTTGACCCTATAAATCATTATGAAAATTTTATGATACTTGACACCTGAAGTTGTCAACATAAATGCAAATGGAAACACCGAGAAAAGGAAGATGTTTGTTTGCTTGATAGTGCATCAACACATACCATATTTCGAGGATAATTTTTTCGAGTATGACATGCGACACATGTCCATACAATATCTGGTCCTATTCCGATTATTGATGGTTTCGGGAATGCCACAATTGTTTTGCCAAAAGGTATCATCGTGCATTTTGAGAATGCATTTCTAAGCAGTAGATCAAAAAGGAATCTACTTAGCTTCACAAAGATGTATCAGAATGGGTACCATGTCAAACTATTTAAGAGCAAAGAATATATTACATTACCTCTTATGGGTGAAGGGCCTAAGACCATCTATGAAGCAGCTTCTTCATGGCTTGTATTAGGTCATGATTAAGGTCATGGAAACCTACTCCACCATATCTCAGATCGTAAATCCCGATCAGCCAGATTATGGCATGATCGCCTTGGTCACCCCGGCGCTCAATGATGTGTGAATAATCCGTAATGGCCAAAAGGGCACCCTTTAAAGGATACAAAGGTATTGTTGTCCAAAGATTATAATTGTAGTTGTTCACAAGGAAAATTCATTATCAAAACCTCTATAACAAAGGTTGATCTTAACTCTTTATTCCCCGCAAAGAATTCGGGTGATATCTGTGGATTCAATAAGCAAATCCACCAAGTGGGACTCATTGATATTTTATAAGTACTAGTAATTTTATCCTATAGATTGTCCCATGTTTGTCTATTATCTACGCGCAATGTCACCTTTGCATGTTTACTTGCGCAGATTATAAAGCTTCGGGCACAATTCCCTGATTATCCAATTAAAGGTATAAGGATGGATAATGCTGGTGAATTTACATCAAAGAGTTTTGATACATATTGTGCTTCACTTTAATCAGGTTAAGCACCCACGCATATGTTCATACTTCAAAATGGATTGGGCAGAACTTTGATTAAACATATACAACCATTGCCCGCACTCTATTATTGAGAACGACCGAACGATACAAAGAGGGTCATGTTGCCAGAGGCACACTTCTAATAAGATTTGCACCCCGTCGTTAGTCTCCCACTTCCCTTCAAATTGTTCTTGGTTATGAACCTGATATTTCACATTTACACACCTTTGGTTGTGCAGTACAGGTGCCTATTGCACCACCAAAAAGAACGAAAATGGGTCCCCAACGCCGTTTGGGTATTTATGTTGGGTTTAATTCACCGTCCATCATTAGGTTCTTAGAACCGACACGTGATCTTTTACCGCTTATCTGCAGATTGTCATTTCAAGGAGACTATGTCACCGATTGGGGACACCTAATATTGAAATGGTCGCAAGCAAAACCAGCTTAAGGTTTTCTCCGGAATGAGAAAATTATCTCACTCCGACCCAAGAACCCCAGTGCGAAACGAGGTGCGCCGTGATAATCCATTTACGGGCTATTGCCAATAGACTTCCTGATGCATTTAATGATGCTACTAAGATAACGAAATCTCATATTCCAGCTGTAAATGCTCCAGCTAGGATAACTGTTCCCGAAGGACGTTTTCGCACGGATGAAAATCCCCCAATGGGGCTGAAGGGTAGACCAATAGGATCAAAAGACACTATTCCTCGAAACGAAGGGGAAAGAACTTAAGAACGACTCCGTGAAGAGCCTGAAAAGTTGTGCTTATCAAAGAGCTTAACGCCCTTGAAGAGGCACAAACCCATGAAAAGACCACCAACCTTGGGGAATACTAGAATTCCATTACATACAAATGATTTGGATCGAAATAAAATCACTGGCTGATGATATTTTTGCATTCTCGCTGCTCAAAATTATATGATGATTGCAGAGCCATAATCTATTATCGGGAATGTCGCCAAAGGCAGATTGCCTGGCTGGAGGAAGTAATTAAGGTCAATTAGCTTCTAGCTAAACGAGAGGTTTTAATCACAATTTATCCCCGATAATGTAAAACCCATTTGATATAAATGGGTATTTGTCCGGAAACGAAAAGAGAAAAACAAGGTTAATGTGTATAAAGCCCACTCGTTGCTCATGATCTGGGAGACCTGGATTTATTATGACAGACATATCTGACCTGATGGACAGGATTACATTTCGTTTTTCCTCATTAGTCCGTAATCTGAAAATTGGAAATGCGTCTATGGACATTGTGACGGCATTATCTATATTGCTCATTAGGACTCCGTATATTTATATGAAAATCTCAAGGGATTCAAAATGCCCGATGCATGCACTCCCGCAACTTCTATTCTCAATAAAATTGAAAATTTTAGACGCAAGTTAAGAAGTAACTTGGTCATGGTATCAACGCCAAGTGAGTACCACTAAGGAAAAAGCAGAATGATCCTATCCGCCAATGCTGCACGATAAGAAATCGTAAACCGGATTTGCTATTGTAGCACTATGTCGACAATATAAATTTAATTGGAATTCCGTAAGAGTACAACCATAAGTATTTGAAAAAGGAATTTGAAGTTAAAGATTCGGTAAAACCAAACTTTGTCTTAGTCTTCCACATCTTGAGCATAAAGCAAATGGAATAATCAAGCCATCAATCATCATACATTGAAAGATTACTTAAACGCCTAACATGGACAAGGCTCACCCATTGAGCACCCCTATGGCAAGGTCTCTAGATCCCCAAAAGGGACGCTTCGACCTAGAGAACTGGACATGAAGAGATACTCTGGTCCCGGGTACCATTCTGCAATGCACTGGGGCTTTGATGTACTGGCACACACGACCGTACACGCTTTTGCAGAATTTATTGGCACGCTTAGTTCCAAGCCAACTCGGAAGACCGGAATGGAATTAAATATATTTTTCATTCCGAGGAACCATAGATTTGGGATTATATTACTCAAGGAATCTACTTACCTCCCCGGGTTTAGTTGGATATTCCGATGCCGGATATAGAGGACCGATCCACATAAAGCCCGCCTCAAACTCGGTTATTTATTTTTGCGGCGAATGGTAACTGGCCATTTCGCGTCACGGCACCGCGAGTGAAATACATCTTCTAACCACTGAGATTCATTGTTTATATGAAGCCGAAGAGAGGTGTTTGGTTAAGATCCATTATAACACATATTCACAATTTTGTTGCTTAACACCTAAAGCATACCCCACTATAATTTATGAAGATAATGCCGCCATGGTCGCATGTTGTAGTGAGGATATATCAAAGGTGATAGGACCAATCATATCTCGCCGAAATTTTTCTATACTCACGAACTCCAAGAAAGTCAACAAATTGATGTTAAGCAGATTCAATCCATAAATAATCTTGCAGATCTTTTTACCAAATCATTGCCAACGTCAACTTTTGAGAAATTAGTAAATGGCATTGGTATGCGGCGAGTTCATAAGATGCAAGATTAACTAGCCCCAGCAGTGGCTATATAGCTCAAATTGAGGGGGAGATATTATGAACTATGCATTGCACTCTTTTTCCCTTTTGTCCGGTTTTTGTCCCATTGGGTTTTTCCGGCTTAAGGTTTTTAATGAGGCAATTAAAGCATCCATAAAAGGGAGAGATCATAAAAATTTATGCACTGTACTTTTTTTCCCTTTTGTCCGGTTTTTGTCCCATTGGGTATTTTCAGCTTAAGGTTTTAATGAGGTACTGTCCAATGCACATTCATGAATACAATGAATATTCAAGGGAGGTTATGAAATACATAAAATGAATATTCATTATATTCAACGAACCTATATACATCAATATATATTCAATGTACCTATTATGGCAATATCTGCAACCTACACACTGTAATCTATACATTCGTAACCTATATACATCAATGTATATCCAATGTACCATTATGACACACATTCAGAACTCCACATTCTACGTATGAATGTCCATCTCCCTATTCAATGTATATAAGAGAATGAAAGGAAAATAAATTGCCTCCTCCGACTTTCTCTACCATCTTGGTAATTTATCTACTTTCTTCTTAATCTCTCTCTAATCTCTCTATTATACTTTTGCAACGTAATATTTCACATAAATAAAAATGTCCTAAAGTACACCAATAACTTATTCTCGATTGTGTTTAAAATTTCTATTTGCAATAAAATGAGTTCCATATTTAAGATTTTTAATATTTATAAAAAGTCACATTTACTAGAAGCTTAATCTAAAAATGATATTTTTCTTTGACTTATTCTTTTGCTCTCTCTCTCTCTATGTATATATATATATATATATATATATATATATATATATATATATATATATATATATATATATATATATATTTGTTTTTTTGGCCGCTTTCAAACTCCCGAAAATAAAGAAATAAATAGCAAGGAAAAGAAATTTGAAAAAATATAAAATAAGTTTAAACTTAATAAATCAATTCTATATGTTTTATTCAAATTCATTTTATTTGTTCTCTTTATTATATAAAACAAAAAAATATAAAAATATATAAGATTTTAACACTTTGATTATATTTGATTTTTTTTTCTATATATATGAAACATTACTTTGGTCGCCTTTCAAACCTAAAATATTCAAGAAATAAAGAAGAAAGAAAATTGAAGGAAAAAGAATTTAAAAATATATATAAAATAAGTTTTAAACTTAATAAATTAATTATATATGTTTTATTCAAATTCATTTTATTTGGCTCTTCTTATTATATAAAAGACTAAAAATATAAAAATACAAGATTTAAATAATTTTGATTATATATATATATATATATATATATATATATATATATATATATATATATATATATATATATATATATATATATATTTTACATTTTTTTTACTGTGGAACTAAATATAAAAATAATTTTTATCATTTTTTTTCTTTTCATTACTTTCTGGATCGAAACAAAGCCTTTATCTTTACGAAGAAAATTTCAAAAAACTTGAAGCATGCAATTTAATGCTCATGGGTAATAAATGGAACAATAATAATAATAATAACTAATCACACAATTTTTATTATTTAAAAATAAAATAAAGCCAAAGGGTACTACCTAAAAATTCCACAGGCATAAAACAACTAATAATAAACCCATTAAATTCTTTCAAAAAATAAATAAATAAATAAACCCATTAAATCCAATAAGAATAACACAAACATGACCTGTCACAAACTCACCTCTCATTTAATTTAATACTGAGTCAGTCTCTGGTCCCGCCTCACTGTCAAGAATAAATAAATAAACTAACTTAGAAAATAAACAAAAATAGTGGGACCCACCACTATTTTATATCGATTTATTATATACATAGCTCGATATTGAATTTATCATATATTACAGTTTGAATCAATACATTTAGGCTTCTCGACGTCCATATAAAAATATTTATACATAAGTTATCAAGAAAACAAAGAGTTTGTTCCAAAATATGATCAACACGTTTTTTGAAAATGATGCCCCAAACCAAACCATAATCGCTTAAAATCGTAGGATGATAAACTTATATATGGTTTAATTTTTAAATTTAAAACCGTAGTCAATAACTGGTAGTTTTAACTTTGTAAAAAATTAAAACGTAGCTACCAACTAGGAGTTTTAATGAAAACACATTAGTTTGGAGCATGTTTTTCTTTCAAAAACTTATACACATTGGTAATAAATATATATACACAGCCAAATCTTTGAAAGCAAAATAAGGGATCAATACATGCTCTCCAAAAATAAGCGTGGTTTGATTTAAAAAATCAAAGATGTTAAGAAAATATCAAAACACCTTCAAGTTATGGTAATAGATTGATGTATATTACGATAGAAGTGCCATACAACAAAATGTCTCCACTAAGACTCAAAACTAGGACCCTCATCTCCCTAAATGTCTCGTTTTAAACTTTGAACGCTTTGATAAACTCCAGCTAGGCGTGTGGACTATATGTATTATGTTATGGTAGTAGTTTATCTACTACCATATCATTTATTTACCACCATAACAGAGGTGTTTTGAGATTTTTTAGCAACTTTGACTTTTAAACCCACAATGGTTTTTGAGAGCATGTATTGACCTCTATTTTGCTTTTTTTTTGATCACTTATGGCTAAATATTTTTATGATATCGGAAACATGAACAAAGATATATCATCACAGAAAATCGAGCATCATCATCAACAGCTCAACACCACTGTGCATGTATCTTTGAGAAAGGGTCATACATAGAATTCATTCCATATATATCTCTACAATGATTGCAGTGTTTTAATATAACAAGAATGGATTCTTCTATCCAACGCCCACCCTTCCTAATATACAAGCACGAACCGAGACGCAATCCGTAACCAAAGAGATTGCCAACAAATTGAAGACGACGTTTCATCCTGAGACACAGCCCCGCCGCTCCACCACCGGAGGTATACAATCCACCTTGTAGCGTAGTACCTATTACAAAACATGAAATGGTAATCAGCATGGTGGTGTCAAATAAATGTAGGTCCATTTTCAGTCACCCACTATCACCTAATCAATGGCATATGACCTTTGAACCCCAATACCCTACCCGAATGGAGAAGAGAGAAGAACATTTGCACCCAATTAAATATAATGGGTAATCGGGTTCGTAGATTGATTCTGATGGGGACAGGTCTCAATATATCCTACATCTCCCGACTGTACTCTATTAATATATAATATATATTTATAGTTGCAAATTTAAGTGATGTGAAGATTAATCTATTCATGAAACTACATCACAATAATTTTATTAATATTATACTGATAAATATTTTAATATTCATAAGATTTTTATAATAATCACTTCACAAATTGGAATAGAGTATTTAAGAAAGACAACCCATCCCCGCGGATGTGGGATGGATATAAAATACAAAATGGAGATTGGGACTGGACCCAAAATCCTACTCAAATCAATCATTGCCATCCCTACCCCTATCATATCATCTTAAAGCAAACTTAAAAGAGTCAACACTTCTCATCTAGTGGTCAAAATCCTTCCTATTACCCATCTCTTCCAATTTATAAACTATTGTCTACTAAGTCAAGATGTTCGTCGGCAAATTTTGGACAATCTAGGACCACCACCAAGGTTTTTATATGCACATGGAATGAAACTCTTCTTAAATTGGGTATGTGGCCAGAAATCTGCCTCCCTGATAGTAACCAAGAATGAAGTTACCTAATTACCTTGGAAGTGGTATGGAGATGCAATGAAATAGTAGGGACCAAATTGATGAGGAGGCTTGTATGTTTGATTACTCATAGCAAACTGGACCTCGCAACCTCCGACCGTTAAAACATTTCCGTGGAGGAAAAGAGGGCCAATTGTGATTCGAAGGTACACATATTGGCAAGGTTCTCAGAAAACTGAACCGTGGAGGATTCAATTATTCCAAGGCTCCGATTCTAGCGAATGAAGATGGCCCGAGTCAAACACTCCGGCTGATGGACCCTCGGGCATGTTGTCCCTTCATATGCATAAGCACTACAACTCGAGGATTCAACTTTTTCTCGTCTGGGGAACACACTCTGATTCACAATTAGCCAGGTTGGTAGCATATGTTTTCGGGTTTTCGCTCAGACTCGACAAGAAATAAAGGTTCGGTGAGACTAGTATTACACACAGGGTTTCCCACCAGCCTACGCCATACATAGAATTATGGTAAGTAAGAGAGATAAACACACATTATTATTATTATTAGTTCAAATAACAAGGATGGGGAGTAAGGATGGCGATGATTATGTTAAACTTATGCATGAGATGTCAAATTTTGCTTGGGAGGCATCTCAAGGAAAGTGTTAACGATCAACCTAAGCCAAGGAAGACCCTTAGTCGCAAATGCTATCTTTGTGAGTACCGAAGAGCAAACCATAAAAGCATCTTCTTATGCACTATCACCGGCTCGTATGCTTGGGAAATTTTTCAAGGATTATTGAAAGGAGATGGCTTTTTCTTTCTTAGTTCACAGCCCTCTTTTGGGAAGGAGTTGGAGGGTAAAAGCATAAAAGCTTGAGAAGATAGGAGAGTGTTTTCAATGAAATAAAATTTGCACTTCCTTATATATTTTTATGTGTGTCGACCATACAAAGGAGTATCTTTGATAATCAATTTGTCCCAAAGATCGCAAAGCCGTGAAGGCGTTAGGGAAGGAGGGATTGCCTGTGAAGATACAAAGGTCACCTGGATTGTCGCATATACCGTAATCGAGGAGATCGAGGTCATTTTTATTATTTCAAAACTTTATCTACATATAAGTATTCTCTACCTCATCAATTTCATCAATTTCTCGATAGTTTCAGCAAAGTGAATAATACTTTCGATAATACGGTCTTCTTTGAGTATAGTGGGTATGCCTGGATAGGGTCTTCTTTGCCAGATTTTAACATAGATGGGGTAGTTGCCGCTATGGCCCCTTAAATCCGCCTTACAATTCCATTATACTTTGGCTGCTCTTTGCGCTTATTACATGTCGCTTGTTTAACATAAAAATTTTAAAAATAAAAATAAAAAAGTTAAAGGCTAAAATCATGAGATGCCCACTAATGAATTTGTATATCCGTAACTCAAACATATCGATGAAATTTAAGAGCCAAGATCAACAAGCTGCAAAGTGAACCGCCAGTGTCACGCCTATGCCGAATGTATCATTGGAATGAATTGTCCTTTAGTTTCCGTACAAGTTGAATGAATTAATTTTTCATAATGAGTATAATTTTATTTTTATTAAAATAATTTGAAATCACTTATTTAAATATTATTTTTATATTTTCAATAATAAAGTGAAACATATATTTTTATAACTAGAAAATTTACTACTTTAAAAAACATATTAACAAAAAAACATAATTATTAAAATTATATAATGTTTTAAAGAATTTTAATGAAATTTATTTTTATAATAATTTTCTACAATAGCAATAAAACGGGTTTATAAGAATGTGTGTAAGACACTTAAAAAAATAGTAAAAAATAGTTTTAACATATAAATCTTATATAAAATATTATTATAATTAGGGATCTAAATCATTTAAAAAAAATATTATTTGATTTTATGCAAAACAAAATTTTATTTGATTTTCAGCCTATTTTTTATGTTTTAAATTAAATTTATATTTGAAGTTAATAATTTAAAAATATATAAAAACACCCAGTTTTGGCAGGTCGGGCCTAAACCTAACCCGATAAAGTTAGTGGCCTATCTGGGACCTAATTCTATTCAGCCGTAAAACCGAAGCCTAGCCTCCTAAAATTGCAATATAGTGAAATGCCCATATTCCCAACTCTAATCAAATCTTTTGGTATTAACAAGAAGGAATAAGAACTTACACTTTGTTCTTTTAAGGTTCTTGGAAAGTCAAACTAAGGTGTGTAAACATATCTACTTTTATAGTTGAAACATATTTAATAAAATTGTTATTAGCAAAATTTTGGTTGGGTCATTTTATTAAAATATAATGGGAGTTACCAATCATGTATAACTTATATGGTATAACATTTAATGTTTCTAAAAAGTAGGATATTAAGAAGTGGAATAGTTTTTTATTATATTATAATTAAAATATTTTAATTATAAAAATAAATAGAAATAGAAGTACTAAAGTGGAAATGAAGGTCTTTCAAAAAAGAAAAGTGGAAATAGATAAATTATACACAAAGATGCATTAATTAATCTAATCGCATTGTATTAATTATGACCAAAACATATTGTATCACATACTAATACAATCAAACTACAAGTCAAATTTGGTACCACCTTTCCTACAAGGAATTTGAATTGGGTGGACGGGACTCATAAGCTAAGACTATATATATATATATATATATATATATATATATATATATATATATATATATATATATATATATATATATATATGTATAGGGGGAGTTACAGTAGATGGTGGGTGGTGGAGGGGTCACAAATATGGATAAGACATTGGGAAACTTCTATGATCAGATAAATGTAGTTGGAGATGGTGGATGATGGCCAGTCAAGTTTAGTCAAATTACAAACACCCTTTAGAAAACATTGTACTGCACCTAACTCCATGGATATGAAGATAGGTATGAAAATCTAAACTGAGGATGATGAGAATAGAAATAGGATATAAATAATAAATGGAGATGTGATTTTCAAATGCATATAGAGAGAGAGAGAGAGAAAGAGAGATTTTCAAAGAATTTTATTTAATTAATTTGAATAAGGTGGCCTGGGGTAGGTAGTGGTACCCGATCTTTAATATATATATATATATATATATATATATATATATATATATATATATATATATATATATATATATATATATATATATATATTTTTCAGCAATTTATTCCTATAAATTTTAATAAGGTATTTGGTTAGATAGTGGTACCCGATCCTTCAATAGGGATTAAAAATCGAAACCGAAGGAGAATGACGATAGAAATAATAAATGGAGACAATTTGGATAGGGAATCTAAATTGCACTCCAACCGAATTCTACCATCCCAAGATATAGAAGAACTCCTACACTAGATAACAACTTATGCATAACTAAGTGTGGTCCATCTCTAAGTTTGGTACCGTCCCAAGAAGTTGATCAGATGCTAAATTCCCCCGAAGAGAACATAACATAAGCAGTTAAGAATATGATCATGAGCAAATCTTGCTTAAATACCAATATAAGGTAAATAAAACAAAAACAAAACATTTTTTTTTTTTTTTTGATATATACAAAACAAAAACAAAAACAAAAAAAAAAAACAACTATAAGAACAAGCACCCATGCACCACTGGACAGCTGTTAGGTTGGTTTAGGTTTGATGGAACAGCTCCAATAAGAGAATTTCGTCGAGCGCCTCAAGGTACCATGACAAGGTTCATTCCAACAAGTGTCGTAGGTAATAGTTTGAACAAAAGTCTAATCCATCTTTGTTAAACTACCAACTCTTTAAAACCTCGAGTTTTTAGATTTGAATTTAATATGAATACCATATTTCACATTAGAAGTAGTAATATAGACCCGAATTCCACTTCTTAAATTTATATTTTATGGTGGTCTGACAACTTGATCACTCCTCGCTTACCATTTTATCATATTTATTCTTTTTTAAAAAAATTTAATGACTATATAAAATTTTTTTTTTTAAACCTAATTATTTTCTGATTGTTAAAAAGGCTGGTTTTTCTTTATGAAAATGTAAAATAGTTGTTTATAGAAAAAGAATAGTTATTAAATAATTATTTTTAATAAAATAAAATAATAAGGGTATAAAATAATTTAAAATAAAATAAAATAATTACTTTATATTAATCTCTTAATAATAAACTATAAGTATTTCAAAGAAAATTTATTTACAAAACATAAATTGTAAATTTGTTAATTATTATTATTTTTAATTTTTTGCCCATGACCCATGGTCTAATAGGGTCAATGGGCTAATCAAAAGTAGACCCAAATAAAGTGGGTCAATTGGTCTGACCGATCCGCTTCCCAAATTTTATATCATACTCTCTTCATATGTATGCATGTAGCCCCATACTTAAGCAGCCTCTTAGAGAGGTCGAGTAGGAGTCCATTATGGACTTTCAAATTTGGCAAGGAGATGGTTCGAATCCAAAAACCCTTATACTAAATCTAGTTCGATACCATGTTAAACACGAGACTAACTTCCTCCTAAAACCTCGAGCTTAGATTTGGATTTAACATGAATATCATGGTTTCTCTACACCCTCCCTCACATATGCATGCGGCCCACAATTCGCACTGAGAGTCGCTGGTCTATTATGGACTTCACCATGGCAAGAGTGTTCAACTAAAAATCCCAAGTGTCAAGCCAAGATTCTTGATACTATGTTAAACGATCGACTCACCTAAAACCTCGAGCTCGTAAGATTCGGATTTAACATGAATATCACGGCTTCAAATCTAAAAAAAGGTCGACGGAAAAAAGCTATAGAGGGTTAATGAGAAGTTCACTCACAAAACCTCAAGAGTCTGAACAAGTCCTAGTGTGTCTGGTATAGCCCCAGATAATTTATTCCCATCAAATAGTCTGTCATCATCAAATGAAAGGAAGTCACTTATAGGAAGAGAGAAGAAGTATTGATCATTTAGGTTTTTCCAAAAAAAAGAAATTAAAATATTTAAAATTGAAAATAATGTTCAAACTATCACATGAATAAAGAATATCATAGTCATTAACTATGGCATTAAATTTTTTTTTTAAGTTAATGTTGTAATTACTGACTGCGGTATTATTGTTCATGCATTAATTTGAGCATTATTTTCATTTTTAAATTATTTTAATAAATTTTTTTTTTCAAAAAAACTAAATATATCCAAAACTCATAAAGAAGGAATTAAACCAATGGATAGGTATCAATATCCTCAATAAATCGACGATTTTATCATCTTATATTCAACCATATACATCAACAATTTATTTAATATTTATATCTTATACATAATTATTAATAGTAAAAGATATAAAAATATAACGATTTTTTAAACTTATAAAATATAAAAGATAATTCATATATTAAAATATATTTTTAGGATATTATTAAAATTTGAGATAAAATATAGGTGCTTTATATTAAATATTTTATTTTAAAATTTAAAAAATTTTAAAATCATTTTTAAGATATGATATGATTCTCATATTTAATGTTACTTTATATATATATATATATATGGTATATATATATATATATATATATATGTTACTTTTTATATATTTATAGAAGATAAATAATTTATATTTCTATAGAACTAAATCGATTATTCATTATATTTATATATTTAAAAATCAATTATTAATATATACATTATATTTATAAAATAACATTTCATTTATTTTATCAAAATATAAAAACCATGAAACAAATTTTAATAATAAATAATTTATATTTTAATGATATTTATGTAAAAATATTCAATTCCGAGCATCGGAGATATCAGAGATTTTGATATACACTTCGATACATTATATTACTTCCGACATCGGAAAATCGACTATTAATATATACATTACATTTATAAAATAACTTTGCTTATTTTATCAAACCAAAATTATGTTGTTTAAATAATTATGATTTGATGATAATAGTAGTCCTATGGCTGGTTTTCCGCTTTCTAATCCCATTCGCTTTTCCATATTCTTCTATCCCTCCCTCTATATGCTCTTTCTCCCATAAATATAATAATTCGTTTGGGGTTTTATTGTTAAAATAAAAGATTTTTGCATTAATAATAAGATTATTATTGTGCTAACCTGAACTGTTAAATAAGAATTACTTATATTTTTCATTTTATTTTTTGAATTACCAAATTTTAATAATCATTTTTTAAGAACATTTTTAAATATGAACCCTAACAAAATAGTGAGAACCGTTTGAAGATTTGGCCTTCGTTAGAATGCTTCCAACTAGACATTGTTTGTGGTATCAAAGTGTGTCGAAAGTACAAGTTTATGATTTTCAATCCATGACAGAAATTTTTGTATACTTTGCTATCAAACTACGCCATTGTCGCATAATCGACAGGTGATCAAACCTAAGACAATATTCTTCCACACGAACTGGGTGATCTGGTCTTTGATGGAGGCGAAGGCCCAACATCTGGCAGGTGAGGTCGTGGCAACCAACAAAGAGCTTTTTCTCGACGGGTGAAGAGGCAGTGGTCCAACTATATCAACTCCCCACTAAGCAAAGGACTAGGGGCTCATGATGGTGGTTAGATTCGAAGCCTGGCCTCCTTGACTGAGTCATTGCTATGAACTGGCTGTAATGCACACAGGTGGTTGCATCCGCTCTCATGGTTACCAATAATAACCTGTGTATGGGACCCATGAGCTAGAGTTCCGCTAACTGATGGTTTCCGTGATATCCATTCATGGAGTTCAACCACATATTGTCCCTCGCTGAAAAGACACAGATATACTCATCTCTAGAGATTGCTTATACACTGCTCATCTACAAGGGAAAACTCTAGCCGCCTAGACTCCAACCCTGTATCATTCTTATTGTCTCATAACTCTCGGCTTTGATAACGATTATGGGTTAGCCAAGAAGAGGATTCTTCACTATTGGGCCCATGCCGTAGCCGAAAAGGTCCCAGAATGGAGCCCTGAAAGTTCATCTTGTTAAATATCAAATAGATGCCAAATTAATAAAACAATTTTTTTTTTTTGTTCTTAAAGACAGACATTTATTTAATTGTAATAAACTATTATGAGATTTCAATTATATCATAAAAATACATTTTCTTTTATATTATAATATCTAGTTTTTTTCTTAATAGGAAAAAGACCATTAAAAAGCATTAAGAAAACAGTGTTTCAACATTTGCCTTTTTTTCTAATCCGCAAATAAGTCACAAAAATAAAAATGAAAAATGAAAAGCCAAAAATAAACTAATTCCAAATATCGTAATACATATATGTAGCACATTAAGAAAGTTGATCCAAAGACATGAGTGAGAGTTCCAACATTACTCCACAATAGTATGATTTACGTAGTTATGGGGGTGTCAATTGAAAGTCTAACACCAAAAACTCTATAGCCCTTTTTCGCCGCTTAAAAAATATGTAATATAAAGCTACATAATTTGAGAACTACCAAAACTATTATTGTGGGTAAACTCAATGTATTCCATGAGATCTTAATGAAGTTCTTGATAAAACTACTTCATGTTTTTCTACATAACTCTTACATAGAAGGTATTTACTAATATACTCTCACATGGAAGATTCATTACTAAGAAACAGCAGGGTATACCAACTATATTTGGTCATTCGAGAAGTCTCTTTTATTAATGTGACACCTTAAAAAGCATAACATACTATATATATATATATATATATATATATATAACATATATATATACCATATATATATATAACACCTCCATATACTATATATATATATATATATATATATATATATATATCAGTTTATTATAATGCGTGCACTAAATATAAATCCGGATCCCAGTTTTGCACTACAAGTGTTTTGCTTTTAGGGTTGAATTCTGACCAGGGTTGGTTTGATGTTGAAAATCGAAAAGATCCCGACAACTTTGTATCGGCCAGATCGAGCAATTAGGGTGGAGGGGTTTTTAATAAGGAGGGATCGAGACGAAATAGGGATCAATACACATCCTCTTAAAAAGAATAAGACATGGTTTGATTTAAAAGTCAAAGATGTTAAAAATCTCAAAACTTTTCTTATGTTATGGTAATAGATTGAAACTGTATATTACTAGAGAGACATTTCTGAGAAAGCGATAAAATCTACCAAATTCTGGAGAAACTCTGAAAACTAGGACCCCTCGTCTCTAAATGTCACGTCTTTTTAAACTTTGAGCACCTAATGACTTAGGCGTGTGGATATCACATTATGTATAGATAGGTTTGTCTACCACATATTATTCCTGTTGAGCGGTTTGAGATTTTAGCAACTTTGACTTTTAAAACCAAATAACGAACATTTTTTGGAAACATACGATCCCACTATTTGCTTTCTTGATCGCTTATGTACAAATGTTTTTTGTATGGATGTCGGAAACATGAACAGATATATCATTGCTAGAAAATTAGTATCATCGTATCAGTTCAACTGGCCCGGGCATGCATTTCTTGAAAGAGGTCATTATTATTAGCCCATTCCATATATATCTCACCATTGCGGAGTGTTTTATATAGGGTGGATTCTTCATCACTTTAATTTCTCTCATATGCAAGCATCGAGTTCAAGTTCTACATATTATCTGGCAGGAAATCACAAACATGGAACAGGGATGAGATAATTAAAGCCATATAACAGGCACGAGCAAGGATAGACTGAGCCAGGGCAGGAACGTGATTGCAGCAGATGCAGGAAGGCAGCTTGCTCTCATCCTTTTACTCTTGAGTTCACCGACTCCTTGCCTCCTTTGCAGTATACAATTTCTTGCATGGTGTAGATACCTATTACAAAAATATGAAATGGTAGCGTCGGCATGGTGATTTCAAATAAATGTAGGTCCATTTCATCAATGGCATGGCCTTTAAACCCATACCCTATCTGATGGAGAGTATAAAGGGCTTTTGACTGGGACTAATTAAATATATGGATAATCGGGTTCGAGAAGTTGTGGGATTAGTGTTAAAGACAGGTCTAGAAACATATCCTCGTGTCACAGCTGAGTACTCTCTCAAATCACATACGCAATAATTCCTTATTAATATTATACGATAAATTTATTTTAATATTCATGATTTTTTATAATTCCTTACACAAATTCTGGAATAGAGTATGCGGGTAGGGCATGATAACCACGATCTTTACTTTTAACAAATTAATGGGACGCACATTAAAGATGAAGATGCAAATCTTAGACTACAATTACCTTGGAAGTGGTATGGAATGTGATAAATAGTAAGGAGGACGAGTGAGGAGAGGCTTGTATGTTTGATTACTCATAACGTCAAGTCCGGCAACCTACGACTGTTGGAAAATATTTTCATAACAAGAGGAAGAGGGCTAATTTGTATCGAAGATGTGGTCATTGATATTGAAGAAGAAATTCTCGAAAAACTGAACAGAACAAAGTTCAGGCTTATTCCAAAGGCTCGATTCTAGCGAATGGAAGATGTTCAGTGGTGGACTGCAGAAGGATGGACCCTGATACGAGTGTCCCTTCATACATAGCACACTCTGACTCACGATTCAGCTTGCCCAACAAGGAACATTTGTTCCCTGATTATGAGTTGGCGCATATGTTTCGGGTTTTTTAAATCAGGATTCACGGCAAATGCAGCGATCATTAGAGAGGCTAGTACACACACGAGTTTTCGGCGGCTGCACCGGCCACATAGAATTATGGTAAGTAAGAGATAAACACACATTGTGTGTAGTAGTTCATAACAAGACGAGGATGGCGATTATTATGTTGAAACTTATGCATGAGATGCCAAACATTGCGCGGATCAACTCAAGCGAAGGGAAGACTGTAGGCGCCGTACTTTCTTTGTGAAACGAAGAAGAACTCATAAAACATCTTCCTTATGCACTATCGGTCGGCTCGTATAACTGGGGAGGGAGATTCTTTTAGCGAGTCCCAGTATGAGATGGGTTTTCTTTTTCTCGGTTCTTTGAACCCTTCTTTGCAGGGAAGGAAGTAGGGTAGATAAAAAACATAAAAAAGTTTGAAGAATGAGACCACCTTTGCCTCTTTTAGACAATTTGGTGTGAAAAAATAGATTATTTTAGTAATACGGTCTTCTTTGAGTATAGTGGGATAATGAAATAGGTCTTTGCTAGATTTTTAACATGAATGGAGTAGTTAAGCCAGTTTTGAGCTCCACTAACATGTGAAGTATGCTCTGTTTATACTTTTGGTTGCTCTTTTTTCAGGTTATTACGGCTGGTTTGTTTCTTAGATAAAAATAAAAATAAAAATAAAAGTTAGGCAAATCAGTGAGATGTTACTCACTAATGAATTGTATATCCAGGCTCAGCGTTCTTGATGAAATTTGGTTGTTTTGAAGATCAGCAACACGGTGGGCTCACCTATCTGCATGCGCCCATCTTTGAGTGTATCATTGAATGAATTGTCCTTTAAGTTTCTGCTAGAACTGAATGAATTAATTTTCCATATAGTATAATTTTATTTTATTTAATAATTAAATACTTATTAAATATTAACACTTTCTCTTTCAATAATAGAAAAACATATTTTTACTGCTTCAGAAAGTAACTACTTTAAAACATATTAACAAAAACATATGTGTAATTGACAAAAAATTATATAGCAGGTTTCAAAGAATTTTAATGAAATTTATTTTTATATAATAATTTTCTAAATAACGACTAAAAGCAAGTTTATAAGAATGTGTGTAAGACACTTAAAAAATAGTAAAAAATAGTTTTAACACTATAAATCTTATAGAAATATCATTAACAGGATCTGATCATTTTTAAAAAAATATTATTTGATTTTATACCAAAACAAAATTTTAACACGATTTACGCATATTTTTATGTTTTAAATTAAATTTTATATTTTGAAGTTTAATAATTTAAAAATATATAAAAAACAAAGATTTCAAAACTAGTGAGCCAGTTTCCAGCCTTAACCACAGGCATGAGGCTAATTGGCCCTCTTCGGTTCTAATTCTAACCGAGGCGTAAGCACGAAGCACAGCCTCTAAGTACGGGCCATAGTGAGGCTGGCCATATTCCCGAAACTCTAGGCAAATCTTTAGATGCTGACGGAATAAGAAGGAATAAAAAACTTACACTTGTTCTATGTTTGGAAAGGCAGAAAACTTTATGGACAACACTCCGCGGCGATCCTGAACTACAGAATGGAACATACAATTGAAATTCAAAATTACTCCTCGAAGATGCAGCAAAAAAAATTATGTGATGTTGTAATAGAAGCCCCAATGTTGGGGGCAACTTCTGGTGGTGAGAATTGTTGGAGTTGAAAAATTTGGAGCTTGGAATCCTTTAAAGGTTGTTAAGTCATTGGAAGAAGGGACTTATTACAATTTAATAGTTATGAAAATACCAACTATTTAGAGATAAGACTATATAGAGCTAGGGATTTGTAATTTTCTGGAACCGTAAGAATGATATTGACTTGAATTTGGAGAGGGTATGGAGGGGAAGCGTTTCGTCCCCAGTTAAATAATGCAGATGAATAAGTTGAAGATTTCAGTTCGGAATGGGGTAATTAAGTGTTTCTTACCCATCTGACCTGACCCAGTACATATAATATATATTTTATGTGTTGGTTTGGCCTTGTGGGTTTTCTACCTTCTTTTCTCTCCTTTGTGTACGGTTTCTTTGTAAACTACTTTATTATCGTTTTCTTTAATGATGCTTCTTTTTCTCAAAGGAAACAATATATATTATATTAAAGCCTTAAAGATATGGAAAAGCATTTAAACCAATTCAAATGTCGGGTAATTGGGTTCGAAAATTTCGGTCGGGGGAATAGGAGCAGTTCACAGTGTATCCTACCCAGAGAGACAAGATTTTCTAAATGATTCATTTCTAAAATTGGACTGGGATCATTTGGGTAGAATGCAGATGCCAAATCCTAGATGGATATGAAGATAAATTATGAAAAAGGCTCTAAATCATTGAAGTGATGAAATAGAAATAAGATATAAATAATAAATGGAGATGAGATTTCTAAGTATAGAGAGAGAGAGAGAAGAGAAGTTTTCTAAAGCATTTATTTAAATAAATTTGAATAAGGTATTTGGAATTTAGAGGAATGAAGTGATTTCCAGATCCTTTAATATATATATATATATATATATATATATATATATATATATATATATATATATATATATATATATATATATATACTTATTTCTAACAGAATTATTTCATAAAAATTTTTTAATAGAGTATTTAGTTATGGATGTTTGGTGCGATCTTCAATAGGGATAAAAATCTAAATCAGATGAGAATAGCGATGAAGCTAATAAATGTGGAGGCGGGGATAGGAATCTAAATATTGAAATCAAGCCCATTACCATCCCGAAGATATAGAACAACTCACCACACTAGATAACAACACATAACTAAGGTGAATCCATTCCATTAAGTTTGATACTTGTGATCAATTTGATTATCTTTAAATTCACAGAGAGGAACATAACATGAGAAGAAGACTAAGATCATGAGCAAATCTTTGGCAGAAAAACTACAATATCGACCAGACATAAACAAAACAAAGCAAAAACCTTCTTAAAAACAAGCACCCCTGATTTCATTGTGATTTATTAGGTTGTTTGAGTTTCGTGGAGCTTAGACCAATGGAGAATTTAAATGAGCACTTTGTTTTCTCAAGTCAAGACAAGGTTCATTCAAAACAAGCTTGATTAGAGTTAATAGTTTGAGCAAAGTGGACTTCTCTTTACCTTAAACAGGAAGCTCTCTAAACCTCGAGTTTTGGGTTTGTTTCTTTATGAATATCATGGCTTCACACTAGAAGTATATTAATATAGGCTCAGACAATTACTTGTTTATATATTTTGTCGTTGTTTGAATAGAATAAAATTTTAACCCAGCAGCCATTTTGCTTCATTGTTTAATTTAAAAAATTTATGACTGTCCGAATTTTTTTTTTTTTAAATAGACTATTTTGTTATTCAGAGAAGGCAGTGGTTTTTCTTTGCAGAAAATGAAAATATGGTTGTTTAATAGAAAAATAATAGTTATTAAATAATTAATGCTTTGCTTCAAGATGGATAATAGACAAAATAATTTAAAATAAAATAAATAATTTATTTTTATATTAATCTCTTAATAATAAGCCTAAATGGCTAAAGAAAAGAATTTATTTTACAAAATACAAAATTTTATAATTTGACATAATTATTATTATTTTTAATTTTTGCACAGTTTTGACTATGATCGAAAGGGTTGGAGGCTCATGCATGCGGCCCATGCCGGCGTAAAAGGCGAGAAGTCTGGTGAGGTCAGAACATGGACTTTCAAATTTAAAAGGAGGGTTGAATCAAAATATCAAATCAAGTTTTTGATACCATGTTAAACACGACCAATTCTCCTAAAACCTGAGCTTTTAGGATTTATTCATTTACAATATCATGACTTCTGCCTCCTCCACCGCACATGTGGCTCCATACCATGCGCTGAAGGAGTGAGTCGGTGTCCATTATGGACTTTCAAATTTATAAGGAAAGTGTTCGGACCAAAACTTCTTAAATAGCTTTGATACTAACTATTAAACAACGACTCTCCTAAAACCACAGAGCTAAGTAAAGATTGGATTTATTTATGAATATAAACTGGAAATCTAAGAAAAGGAAGGAGAAAAAAGCTAAGAGGTTTAATAGAGGAGTTTATCAAGCCTCAGAAGTCTGAACAAGTCTAATGTGTAAAGTATAGCCCGGATAATTTATTCCCATCAAATAATTCTGTCATTCATCCGTAAACCGAGTCGGCTTGAGTAGGAAAGAGAAGAAGAAGGCTTTGGACTATTTTTAGTTTTTCAAAAGAAAAAAACTAAAATAATTTAAAGTGAAGGTAGTATTTCGACTAATAAAGACAATGTCGCCATAATCATTCTTTATGACATTAATTTTTTTAGAGTTAATCTTTATAAATTACTTATTTCTGCGGTATTATTGTTCATGATGAGCCCCAGGCATTATTTTCAATTTTTCAAATTATTTTAATAAATTTTTTAAATATAATATATCAAAACCATAGAAGACTAATAATAATGTGACTGTTGTCTTCCATCATATTAGTTCATTTTCTGGGGCTGAAAGGTTTAAAGGATGGAGACACAGAAAAGTGATTCTTACAATTAAATATTTATAAATTAGATGCAAAATTAATAAACAAATATTTTTAAAATTTGCACTAATCTCTCATCTTTTATTTAATTGGCATTAACTGGATCGGTATCAATTGATCTGCAAAAAAATACGGTTTTATTCATAATATCTAGTTTTTCACTGGCAGAAAAAGACCATTCAACAAAAAACGTGCAGAAAACTAAAGGCAAATATTTTGGTTTTTATTCAGTAATAATTCAACTGAAAAATAAAATAAAAGCGAAAAGCCAAGATGGCGACTAAATATGATGCAGCAACATATAGCACATTAAAGTTGATTTAAATATTAGGTGAAGCCTCAGCGATACTCACACTGGAAAGATTCGTGTAGTTATGGGGTGTCAATTGATAATTACCACGAAAAGCTTTATAAACTACTTTTTATCACATTGCGTCATGTAACACCAAACTATGAATTACAGGGAATTCGAATGCAAAAACTGTTTGTTGACCTAAGCGGTATTCTATCTCAATTAGAGTTCTTAGATAAAACTTACTTCCATAATATACATAGAAATTATTACTGATTAACTCTCACGTGGGTGGTCGACTACTAAAAACATCGAGGAATTAATACATGCATGTTTGTGTTTTGAAGGGTCTCTTTTTATTAGTAGTGACACCACACAAGAAAAAAAATTTACTTATATATATATGCTTATATATCTTATATTATTAGTTTATTATAGTGCGATACTTTGAATAGAAAATGGGATCGACCTTTGTTGCTTACAAATTGTTTGCTTTTTGAAGTTGATTCGACCAGGAGTGGTTGAGTGTTGGAAATCGAAAAGATCCGTGACTTATTTTCAGTTGAGCAGAGTGGGAGGTTGAGTTTGCTGAAGGAGGATCGGGACCGATTGAGATTAGGCACGAGATTGAGAGCCACGAGGAAGAAACGAATTGAAGTTATAGTCATTGTTGAGGAAAGAAGATACAGACGTATTGTAACAGTTTCTTACGAAGGTGACTCGAAAGGTTTGGAAATTCATACGCGATTTGTGGTGAAGCCATTTGCAAGAGTTCTGAGAGATAGAAAGAAAGAAAAAAAAAACATACCAAATTTTATAAAAGAAAAAAGGAAGAGAACTAAGTTATGGGCACATTATTTCAATTTATTTGAAAATTTGCGCTACAACAATAGTCGGATATACGATTACAATAAACTGATAAAACGAAAACTAAATTGATAAAGAGTCCATCATGTGCAAATACTACATTAGTGAACCTTGGAGTCTTGTTGAGTTGTACGGGTTCCTGTCATCTCTTTTATGATGTACTCTTTTAATATTGTTTCATTCTTTCAAAAGATCGAAATTTAGGTTTTAAGTCTTGGGCTTGCAAAATTTGGAAATAAGGGGCCCATAACGGATTAACATAAAAAAATGCACATGTTTGGAAGTATAGATGCCGAGGTGAGAATTTGGAATAGTTTAATGGAGACTTCACAGGATGTTAGCTTTCTCAGTTCCCTAGGTTTCAGACAGAGCAGGCGATGACCTTCAGGATTGAATAAGCGAATCCACTCTGTTGATGGTCTAAAAGTCTTTATTAATCTTTAGAACCAGTTTCACCCCCTCGCCTCAACGGCCTTATAGCAAGGAAGGGTTGGTTCCTCCATATATTCCTTTAATTTGAAGTGGTGTCCATTGATCATGGACTTTCGACACTCCTCACCTGAAGGCTCTCACTTGGTCGAGACATAATGACTCTAATACCATATTAATGTTTGAATCTCCTTTACTTCCTCACTAAAAGGTTAACTTCTAGTAGAAGAAAGGTTCCTCGTGCTCTTTCAACTGATTACTTGGCCTCCATCAATGCAAGACTTTAGACATTTCCCTCACATATCAAGCTCGTTTTTCTTTCTTTTTCTTTTTCGGTCGTTCTAGGAATGACAGGCTGAGCCCCTCCACCATGAATCCACCTCACATTCATGTTTAATATTTTGAACCCCTTTTCACCTCGCTCAAAGGCCCTTATAGCATGAGGCTGGTTCCTTCCCATATATATCTTCTACTTCAGCAGGGACAGTGTACAGACTGTCTGAGGACTTCAACAATGGTTTATCTGGCTTTGAGTGTATGCCTGTTCAAGTTAAGGATAAAAAAAACTCTGAGGATCTCAACTCAGTTATTTGACTCCCGACCTCAACACCTTGGAGGCCCATGGTAGATAATCCCACAAAACACATGAGAATGTGAAATCTGACTGGAATGAAGTAGCTGTGAAGAAGATCCATTCAGGTCATGGAGAATTCTCACATAAGCGATCACCCACAGGGTTGTTACATGTGGACTGTCATGGTGTTCCACCGCCACGGATCCGACTTTTCGACTTGGTGGTGTATTTTCCATTGATCCTTTAGGCTGAGTGCCTATACGCACCATCCATTCCTTTAGAATGGATTTCAGCCCGACAGAGAGAGTACAAAGGGAGGATCTTAAAGTCGGATGATTTCCACCATTATAACTTAAGTACTATTTAGTTTATCAAAAATAAAGGAAAAAAAGGTTGTCTATTATCTCGAGAATATACTATAATTCTGTCGAATGTTCACTTACAAATTACTTTCTCAAGTGAATCCATTTTATCGTTAAAACATTTTTCGAATACAATAAAAAATAAAGATATTAACATGAACATGTTTGGAGAATTCAGCAAAAGTTGGAGTCTCCACGAGAGCCTCAGGTATAATAGGTATGACAATTGCATAATACGGTTCTGCTTTTATGGAAGCTCAGTTTTGATAAGTATGAGGAAAGTCGATAAATTTTTGAAGGAAAATATAAAATAGATTCAAATTTAATAAATTAATTAACACATATATATATATATATATGTTTCTTAACATTCTTTTGACTTTGTTCACTAACATAATATAAGATTAAGAAATTTGATTTTTTTATATTTTCATCGTAGAATAAATAGCAGAAGTCATTTTTTAATACACAGGGTTAGAAAGGGAATCTTTAGATGTCCCGGAAATGGAAAATAGAAAAGACAATAATAAAGGTACAACATTCAGAATTCTGATGAGTAAACACAATGAACAAACAGTTCACCTAGGGGCCAAGGTCGAATCCGTTCGATACCATAATGAAAAGCATTGCCTTATGCTCCTCTTGGACTTATGGAGTGAGGGGAAAGAATGAGAGAAAAATAAAAATAGGTTAAACTTTAATAATTAATTCTATGTTTTATTCAAAGTAAGTCTTATTTGTTTCTCTATATTATAGAAGAACTAAGAAAATCCTTAAATATATGAATTTTGAAGAATTCGATTACATTTGAGGATTTTCTTTTCACCATTGCCCTAACTGTGTGAAACAAATGCAATGATTTCTTCCATATTGTTTTCCTTTCTAACAATTCCAGATTTAAACATAGAATTAAAAGTGTTCATGTTTGTTTCTAAGTCAAAGATCAAACTTTAACCAAAAATTAATTTGGACCTTAAACAAGAAAAGAGAGCTTTAATTACAAGAAAATGGCGTAATTTCATGAACCTGCATGAGAAAACAGTACACAAATCACTCTTATATCTTTAGAAAATTCTCAAGATTTGAATCAGCATTTGTTGGGATACTAAACCACTATACGATTTGGTAAAACAGATCCTGCGTTCAGCGGAGAACAACGACACAAGGGAAGAAGAAGGGCTCAGGGTGCCATGGCTACCACAGTAAGATGGAATCACACTTTGTGTATACCAGAAAGAACTATGATTACTTAAGTAAGAGATATCTGATCACCTCGCCTACATATAGGTGATTGTAATCTCCGATCTACTTGTGTATATCTAGAAGAACTATTGATTAAACTAAGAAATATCTCAATCACCCATAAGCCTACATGCTAGATGGTTGTCTACGATCACCTTGTGTATATTAAACAGTGTTACTTGATTAAACATCTCATTTGCCAAAATCATTTGTTTGTTTATTTATGCAAATCTATTAGTATAAGAAAACGAGAGAATGAAAAGAACACCAATTATGGACATCATTTTTATAAAATATAAAAATAATAATATCTAAAAATTATTTATGAAATACATGAATGAATATTCATTATATTCAACGTAACCTATATACATCAACATATATTAATGTACCTATTATGACACATTAAGAAACACCACATTCTACGTGAATGTCCATACTCCCTATTCAATAACATACAGAGAATAAAAGTGAAAATAAAATGAAACCTCCTCTCTGAAGCTTTCTCTACCATCTTTAGTGTATACGCCTATTCTGCTAATATCTCTTTGTTATACTCTATTATGTTCTTGCATATAATATTTTAATCGTTATGTAGAATCCTACAATTTGGTAATATTTTGTGCAAGGTGAGTAACTTTTTATTAATCAACTTATACTTCATCTTCTTATCAATTGCTTCTTTTTTTTTCTTTTTCTTGGCTGAAACTAATTTCCAACCTAAAAGTATCATACATCGAGTAGATTAGATATTTGAATCCTTCTAGTGAGATTCCATTTGAAAGACAGATGGACATTGGATGGATGGGTGTTTGGGGATAATTATCTATCACAGTTATGACATGATACCTCGAAATGAAGATCTTCTTTTAAATCTGAAGCCGGAACTATAAATAAAGATAAACAAATGCTGGTTTTTTATTCATATCATTTGTGAAGAACCTTCAGGACTCAGTATTATCAGTTTCAGGACCATAATTATGGAAGAGGTTTGAAGGATAAAATATGATCATACTAAGGCCCAATAATCTTACCAAACACAAATATGAGTGTGTAAAATCTGGACTAGTTTTAAATGAATTATCAGGCTAGCTTCAAGCTTTATTTTATATTCTTTCATAGATCTTGAGTTATGCGACGTCGAACATCTGCCTCGATTTAATTTAACATATCCTGCTTGAGCAAACTAATGAATTCTTTGAAAAATCCATGATCTTGGGCCTTTGGCTGAAAAGGCATTGCATTATTACAAACTGAAGTGTGGACGTTTTTTGAAGAAGCTACGTGCAGGCAAAGAATATAATCCCAGAAGAGATGGCCAGCATTCGCATACAAAAATCTAACTTTTTGTTTAAATCTGACAAAGAAAAGCCTTGAAAACGGTAATGAAGTATTTGCCATCGTTGTGGCATGGTGGGCGCGGTCACGTGCCCATGCGCTGAAAGCATTTGTTGATTTATACGGTCATCTTTTACAAAAAAAAAGCGGGGTCCAAGCGTGGTGAATCTATCGTTAAAATTTAATCCTCACGTATAACCATGACACAAACTGACAATAACCTCACGTTGGTGGGACTCCTCTGCGCGAAGTAGCGAGCTAATCACTGGATCTCTGGATTTGTACTGAAGGACCTTTGATTACTTTGATGAAGCATGGTGGTGGATGACATCTTTTGATTTAATTTTAAGTTTAAACTAATTTATTTTCTAGTTGTTTTTCTTTAAATGTATTACCTTTTATTACATTCTTTGTATGGTTCTCTTGATAAATGCTTATGAACTGATATAATGTTTTGACTATTTTGAGAAATTTATTTGAACCCTACCAACTAATGTAAAATTTTATGATACTTGACACTAATTGCCAACATAAATGCAAATGGAAAACAGGAAAAGGAAGATGTTTGTTTTCTTGATGGTGCATCAACACATACCATATTTAAATGCAGTAGACACTTTTTTTGGAGTATGACATTACGATAAAACCATAATCCACATACAATATCGGTCCTGGCTGGAGTATTGATGGTTTCCGGGAATACACAGGTGTTTTGCCAAAATTATCATCGTGCATTTTGAGAAGCATTTTCTAAGCGATAGATAAAGAATCAACAGCTTTATACCAAGGGTATGCCCAGCGTAATGATTTTATATTAGTATATTTATGAGCAAATAAAGAATATATTATTACCTCTTTATAAGATGGGCTTTGAAGACCATCTGGAAGAACTAGAAGCTTCTTATGGAGTTTGTATTATTATTATGATTAAGTAGTTAGAGCTACTCCGTATCTTGGAGGATTAGTGAAATCCACGATCGGTTGGTTTATGAAATGAGTGCGCCTTGATCATACAACTTCAATGATGTGTAGGCAATCAGAATGGGCACCCTTTAAAGGGATACAAAGGTATTGTTGTCCAAAGATTATAATTGTGAGAAACTTTATTCGAGGAAAATTCATTATCGACACCATAACAAAGGATGATCTGAATTTATTAAAGAATTAGGTGATGTTTGTGGATAATACAACCACAGGTAAGGACCATTTCGATATTTTATGGTACTAGTGGACGCATCTATAGATTATCCATATTTGTCTAATATCTATGATATACTGCATGTTTACACTTCTTGTGATTATAAAAAGCTTCGAGGGCACAATTCCACGATTATCGATTAAAGGTATAAGGATGGATATCTTTGGTGAATTTACATCAAAGAGTTTTGATACATGTGTGGCTTCACTCGAGTCGAGGTTAAAGCGCCGGGAGCACTTATATATTCATACTCAAATGGATTCGCCAGAATCATGATTAAACATACAAATCATTGCCCACACTCTATTGAGAACGAATCTGAACAGGCAGCATGGGGGTCAGCGCCGAACTTTTGCATCGGCTGCCCTGGCGGATTGCGCTGTTGAGTCTCTGTGGGCGGTTGTTGATTGACACGTTTCCGTTGCACCTTTGTTGTGGTGTTGTTAACACCGAAACTCAATGGGTCTAACGCCGTTTGATGTTTATGTTGGGTTCGATTCGGTCATCATTGGGTTCTTAGAGCGAACTGATGATCTTTTTCTTGGTTCATGATTGACATTTCAAGGAGGCCCATGTTTCCATCGATTGGGACCTAATATTGAAATGGTACATGAGCGAGCGGGATGGGTTTTCTCTGGAATGAAAAAGTGGCATCTCAATTCGACGAAACTCCACGGTTGAAGAAAGCGAGGTGCGGGCGCGTAATCCGACTACGGGTGTGCGCGTAGACTCTGATGCATTTAATGATGCTACTAAGATAACGAGTCCATATTCCAGTAAATGCTCCGGCTAGGACGTGACTCCCGAAGGACAAGGCCAAAATGGATGAAAATCCCCGGTTGAGCGTGGTAGACCTTAGGATCAAGAACGCTATTCCTCGAAAGCGAAGGGAAAGATCAGAATCCACTCGGAAAGAGCACAGTTGTTGTGTACTTCTAAAGAGCTTAATGCCCTTGAAGAGGCCTGAGCAATGAGCCCGCAACCACTAGGAATCTTGAAATTCCATTTACATATTGTAATGAAGTTTGGATCAGACAAAATCTATCATTGATATTGCATTCTCGGTTGCTCATAAAGTGGATGATGATTGTGAGCGCAATCTATTTATTTAGATATAGTCAAAGGCGGATATTGGTCTAAGTGGGAAGTAATTGGAGATTAAGCCTAGCTTTATCAACTTGAGAGGTTTGGACCCATATAGCTTCGCATCAGACTAATGTGGAAACCCATTTGTTATAAATGGGTATTTGTAGGAAGCGAAAGAAAAACAAGGTTGTCGGGTATAGCTAGGCTAGTTTGAAGTTCCCGAGAGATTTGGGATTGATTATGATGAGACATATTCACCTGTGATGGATATGATTACATGTCGTTTTCTCATTAGTCTGGTAATCTTTGAAAAATTGGAAATCATTCTTATGGACATTGTGGCTGACATATCTATAATATCAATATTAGACTTCAGATATTTATATGAAAATTCCCGAGGGATTCAAATGCGATCATACTCCATAACATTACAATAAGACCACAAAATCACATGCGGGTTAAAGCAATCAGGGTCATGTGGTATCAGCAGCCTAGAACAATTTCTAATTAAGGAAAGGTCTGAAATGATCCTATCGCTGTCGTGTTTAGTAAGAAACCGAAGCGGTTTGCTATTGTAGCGAGTTTATGTCGACAATATAAATTTAATTGGAATTCCAGAAGAGTTAGCTAAAAGCGCTAAATGTTTGAAAGACTTGAAGTTAAAGATTTAGGTGCCAAACTTTGTGCCGGTCTACATCTTGAGCATAAAGCAAATGGAATAATCGTCTATCAATCATCCTTTGTTAGAAAGGTGCAAAGCTTCCAACATGGACAAGGCTCACCCATTGAGCCACCCCCTATGGTTGTAAGGTCTAGATCCCAAGATCGGTTTAGATGCTAGAGAACTCGATGAAGAGATGCTTGGTCTGAAGTACCATCTCCAATGGGAATTAGGGCTTTGATGTACTTTCCGGCACAAATATCGAGACGACACTTGCTGCATTAGAGATTTATTAGCGCGTTTTAGTTCTGGGCGACTCCGAAGACAACTGAATGAGATTAGAAACATATTTTCGTTATCTGGAACCGCTGCGAATTTGGGTTTATATTATTTGAGGAATCTACTACTGGTTTAGTTGGACTCATTCACGATCTTTGGACAGATCCCAGTCCATAAACTTAACTCACCAATGGTTGTTTATTTTGTTATAATGGCAGCCATTTCTTGGCGTTCTAAACCAATTGCTTCAATGGCCATCATTCTAACCACTGCGAGATCATTGGCATAAGTAAGGAAGAAGTGTGTTTAGTTAAGATCCATTATAACACATGATAAACTCTGAATTCTTGTTGCTAACACCGGTTCTAAATTCTCACTATATTTATGAAGATAATCTTTGCTTGTGTTGCACAAGTTAGGAGGATATATCGAAGGTGATAGGACCGATCATATCTATGAAATTACTTACTCCACGAACTCGAAAGTCAACAAATTGATGTGTGAGTTAAATCATAAATAATCTTGGATCTTTTACCAATCATTGCCAGTCGACTTTGAAATTCTAAAGTAAATGGCATTGGTATGCGTGGGATATGAATCTGGTCTTAAGCCGGCGTGGTATAGCTCAAATTGAAGTATATGACTATGCATTGCACTCTTTTCACTTTGGCAGGTTTTTGTCCCATTGGGTTTCCGACAGGTTTAATAGAAGCGTTAAAGCATCCATAAAGGAAGTCTTAAAGGTATACACTTGTACTTTTTCCCTTTATCAGGTTTATTCATTAGACATTTTTATTAGATATTAGTGGGCGATATCATTCAATGCACATTTGTGAATACAATGAATATTCAGGGTGTTATAAATACATAAATGAATAAACTCATTATATTCAAGCATTAACTATATACGTATTCTGTATTCAGTCATGCCTATTATGGCACATTCGTAACCTACATTATTAATCTGTCATTCGTAACACCCTTCTCGACTAATCTTATAATCCAATGTTACCTATTAGCGGCACATTCGTAACCTACATTCTACGTATGAATGTCCATCTCCTATTCAATCATATAAGAGAATGAAAGTGAAATAAATTAAAGCTCTCACTCCGACTTTCTCTACCATCTTTGGTACTTGCTCTACTTTCTCTTCTTAATCACTCTAATCTCTCTAATATATTTTTCTGACACTTTGATATTTCTGATAAATGTCAGAAAATTACCCAATAACTATTCAGGAGTTATGACTTAAAAATTTCATTTGCTAAATGACACCATATTTGATTTTAATATTTATAAAAAGTCGTTTACTTTACTTAAACATTAAAATGATATTTTCTTAGACTTATTCTTTTTCAACTATACTATCTCTCTATGTATATATAACATATATATATATATATATATATATATATATACATATATATATATATATATATATATATATCATTATTTTATTTGCCTTTTAAACCCTAGAAAATATTAAAGAAATAAAATAAAGGAAAAAGAATTTGAAAAATATAAAACAAAGTTTAACTTAATAAATCAATTCTATATGTTTTATTCAAATTCATTTTATTTCATTCTCTTTATTATAAAACAAAAAAATATAAATACTCTCAGATTTTTTTGAATAATTTTGATTATATTTGATTTTTCCTATATATATATGAAACTTATTACTTTAAAAATTTATATTTTCAAGCAGAAAATATTCAAAAATAAAATAACAGAAAATTGAAGGAAAGAATTTAAAAATATATATAAAATAAGTTTAAACAATAAATTTAATTATATATGTTTTATTCAAATTTCATTTTATTTAATTCTCTTTGCTATAAAGACTAAAAATATAAAAATACATAAGATTTTGAATAAAATTTTGAAGTAAATTCTATATATATATATATATATATATATATATATATATATATATATACTTTCTCATATATATATATATATATCTTCTGCTATACTCTCATATATATACATACATTTTTTAAGTGGAATCAAATATAAAAAAACAATTTTTTTGCTCATTTTTTCTTTTCTTGTATGCTCTGGATGGGCTGGCTTTATCTTTACGAGAAAATTTCAAAAACTTTAAAAACATGCAATTCTGGATTCATGGTAATAAATGGAGACTAATAATAATAATAATAATGACCTACACAATTTTTATTATTTAAAAAATAAAATAAAGCTTAGAAATTTTCTTAAAAGCAGTCATATGAGGCACAAAAACAAACTAATAATAAGCCCATTAAATTCTTAAAAAAATAAATAAATAAAATAGAGCATTAAATCCAGCTAAGAACTAAACACAGTGACTGTCTGTGAACTCACTCTCATTTAATTTAATATTAGGTGGAGTAGTGCACTGTAGTGTCTTCAAACAATAATAAATAAGCTAACTTAAAATAAAACACTAAAAATAATTAGGGACCACACTTATTTTATATCGATTTATTATATTATTAGTTTGGATATTTGAGATTTCGATATTATAGGTTTAGTCAATAATATTTACAGTTTCTTTGACGTCATAAAATGTTTTATATACTAGGTATCAGAAAGCAGGGTTTGTTCCCAAAATACTGCCATGATCCCAACTGCATTTTTAGAAAATGATGCCCAAACCAAACTGCTTGCCCAAAATCGTAGATAAATAGCCTCATATGGTTTCATTTTAAAATTTAAAAAACTAGTAGTCGATATCTTATGATTTAAGAACAAAAAACGTGGTATCAACTAGAGTTTAATGAAAACACATTAGTTTGGACATGTTTTTTAAAAGCTTATAATATTAATGTTTAAATACCTCTTACAATCTGAAAGCACAAAACCAGGGATCAATACATGCTCTCCAAAATAGCGTGGTTTGATTTAAAAATCCAAAAGATATTGAAAATATCAAACACCTTAGGTATGGTAATAGATTGAGAAGCTTGGGTATATGCGAAATAGAAGTGTTACAATACAATACGTCTTCTCCACTAAGACTCAAAACTACAGATTTTCTCATACCACACAATGTCTAGTAACACTTTGGCTTTTGAGCAACTCTGGGTGAAATTTGGCGTGTGAATTCATCTGATATCTTTATGGTAGTAGTTTATCTACTACCATAATTACTACAACACCACCATGCAGAGAAGCGGTTTAGAGATTTTATGACTTTGACTTTTAAGCCACGAATACTTAGTTATTTTTGAGCATGTTGACCCACTATTTTGCTTTTGATCGACATGTGAAATATTTTTGTATGGATGTCGGAAACATAAGACAAAGACATATCATTGCTAGAAAATTGAGTATCATCATCAGCAGTTCATGTAGTTAGAAATTCCAATTTATGGAAAAGACAAAATCGTAATTTTAATTACAAGAATTCATAAAATTACGATTCAAACCATAACTAATTCTGGGCCTCTCGGATGTGAAGCGGACTTTGTTGGAATCGATCCTCCGCGAAATCCCAATTAATGCAGTAAAAATTAAATAAATTTTCACGACGATCGGATTAAGCATTTTGAAGCCATGATTCCAGTCTTGGCAAATGGGTTTCTGATCGACGAAACGCATATAACATGTACTAAATTGCCCACCTCAGTGGTATGAGAGAAATGAGTGAAAATGGGCTGGCCAGAGATAGTCAGAAAATCAATGCGAGAAAAAGGGACATGAAGGTCGTTTTTTGGAATGTTAGTGACTGAAGACAAATTAAAGTAAAATGGTCTTGTACCTGCGTTTAGGAACTAAAAACGAGGAACAAAAAATGAGTTCGAGTGGCCCCAATTCTTGGGAGCTTTTGAGAGAGAGAGAGGGCTTCTCACGGTTATCAGTAGATCGGACCGGATTGGTAAACCCGGAACAGGGGAGCTTGATTCTGTGGACCGAGCTGTGATGGACCCAGTTGAGTTTGGTTCAAGCTCCAAGAGGTAGGATTTCCTCACTGGTGTCCGTTTTAGGGTTCCAGTGACCCATTATTGTTGGCGATCTGTGTGCCACCTACACACCACACACACACCACCACACCGCCATTGTTTATTCCCCACCTGCCCCACAGGTGGGTTGAGGCCGTGAGGGCCGGTTGAGTCGATCCCAGGCTTGGGACCCGAGGTTGATAGAATTTTGAGTTTTTAGGAGACCAGTAATTATTCAGAAAATTTGTGGTTGTTTGGGCTTTATTTTGGAAATTTGGCATTTAAATCATGTGCTTGATGTGAATAGAAATGTAAAGGTGGAGTTACAATGATGGATCTGAAAACATAGGACAATTGTTCAAATTCTGGTGATTTTTCTCTCAGTGTTTGTCCAGAGGATTTGGGTCTTTGTTTGTGGAGATTTGATGTCAAATAACGTGACATGCTTTGGGCGGGATGGCGGTAGTTACGGGTTCACTAAGTGAGCGGGTTGATTTGTGATTTTTCGAATAGTAGCAGGGTTTCACTATTCCCAGAAGCGTGATTCTAAAAATGTATTTTGGCGAAATATGGGATTTGGTCGGGTAATTTAATTAAATTGCTCTTGTTTGATCATTAACGACAGGCTAATTTTGATGGGATGAAATGTATAATTGCATGCGTGATTGTGTGATTTACAGACGCGGTATATTACATTTATATATTTGCGTGTGATTGGACACCGTATTGGGCTGGCGTACGCCACTTCCATATGCCTTCCGGATCGCGCACAGGATTCTGGGAGTGAGTGCGTAGAGAATTAAGTCCCGAAGGACAATGGTTTGGAGGATGGATTAAATATAAATTATCAGAGGTAGTCAAATAAATAATATATCAGCGAAACCAGACTGACTGATTCAAATGTTATTCCTTCGGAGGAGTAGTCATGAGCTAAATAATATATAAACCGTAGATGACTTGATTGATATTTATTCGTCGGAGTAGTCCTAAGCGATTTTATATATCAATCGTCAGACTGGCCCAGTTGATATATATACATGGAGTTGTCACTAATAAGAACTAAATGACCATGAGGCAGGGGCATGAGAGGGTATACGATGGACTTTGGTTGAGTTGGTCGCGCCAGGCATTCAAGTAGGATCATGCATTTGCTTGAATATGTTTAATTTAGACGTTGCCTTCTTGTTTAGGTGGTGATGGCGAAAGCAGGGCGATTCACCTCAGGCACAGCTTCTTGGTCGATGAGATCCCCGCATTTTCCGATCTGGGAGCGTCTGGGGAAGATACTCATCCTAGAGACTTCATGGTTAGAAGAAAAGCGGGATTGGCTTTGGCTTGGCTTGATTTCTTAAATGTATTAAGTTTCTCAATCTTTATGCTCATATTGTTTAGGAAGTAAAAATATTAACTCTTGAAACTGGATATAGTTTGGATATATGTATTTGGCCCCTTGGGTTAGTGGGACCAGTAGCCGTGTGGATCTATCTCTTTGCACTATATTGTTGGTTAGAGACCCAGGGGTTTATCGGGTTTTGTATTTGGGTAGAGCTCCCAGTACAAAAGGGGCTACACACAGATTTTCTATAAGTGGCATTCAGATAGCTTGGAAAGCAAACACAATGATGTAGTTGGCTTAATTTAGTCAGCGGACCCTGGAGTTTGGACGTCACGAGTTCAACACCCGACTGAACTGCACATTTCTTAAGAGAAAGGGTCATTATTATTAGCAATTCCATATATCTACCCCCTTTTGAGCCAGTGTTTATCTATAACAGAATGGATTGCTCTATCAGCGCCTAATTCTCTCATCATCATACAAGCAAAGGCAGAGGCGAACTGAGAACCCGGCGGTGCCGCTGATCGGAAGGCGACTTGCTCTCATCCACTTGCTCGATTCTGCGGCTCCTTTTCTCCACCACCCAGGAGGTATACAAAAATCTTTGCTAACTAGCGTAGTACCTATTACAAAACATGAAATAGCCAATGACATGGGCCAGTGTCGAATAAATATGAGTCCATTTCAGTCACCCTCGCCACTAATCAATGGCATATGACCTTGGAACCTGACTACCCTTTAGATGGAAGAGTATAAAGAGACATTTTAGACAGTAAATATCACAGATAGCTCGGGTTCGGAAGTTTTTCGGATTACGTGATGGGGACCAGTGCAGTATATCACCATCTCACTACACGACGAACCTCTGACAAATATATAATATATTTATAAAGGTAGAATTTAAGTGGGATGTGAGGGTAATACAATATTCGTCATGTCCAGTATTCTTATTAATATTATCACGATAAATTATTTTTAATATTCTCTTGATTTTTTTCTTCAAAGATCCTTCACAAATTGGAACAGAGCCATTTAGGTGGGATGATGCTAGATCCTCTCATGGATGTTGACACCACCTTCAGTGGGATGTCATGACCCTCACAAAAATCTGACGTTACCTGCGACTAGAAACTCTGTGAAAGCGAAAGCCATGTTGCACAAAACCTCCTATAAAATTTCTTTGTTTATAACAGGATTAGGTAAATCTTAATGGAAAAAATGGCATAGCCAATTTGCACATAGTCAAATTCCAAATCTGGCCTTACACATCGATTTTACACTATATCAAAATACTGCAGCGTAGCATACCAACACATTCTCACAAAACTACTCTATGTACATACATATGTTTCATTATACATATTCAAAGTATTTTCTTACTTAAATAATTCTTACTAACGACACTTTAACAATGTAAGGATAAATACTATTGTGCTCCAGCGTCTTCATTTAATCTGGAAAATAGTTTTTAAAATACAAAATAATGAGCTAAGATTTCCGGTGAGATGTATCACTTATCAGTTTTAGCTTTTCGGAAAAGCATCCTAATGCAAAGCTCTCTTTTACAATTATTTCAGAGGCTTTTCTTTTTGGCACTCAAGTTTCTAAGAACTTTTAACTGCTGGCTGTACAACTCTTTTCTTTTTGAAAACATAAAGCTGATGACCGAACAACTGTAGAAGTTTATAAAATACAATTTCTTTAACTAGCTTTCTTTATCTTGTTTGAAAGATTTATTTAAAACCTTTCACTGAGCCTTTTTCTTTAGAAGTTTCTTCAAAAACTTTTTCTGGCATGGAGCGCGAACGACCGCGTTCTTTATGAAAATAAAGCGGAACTTTGGGCTCGACCGTTTTGCTAAAACTCTCGGAGCTTGAAGCGATGGGAGCCAATCAGTTGATTCTTTGGCTTGTATGTTATGTAAAAACATCAATGCGTTTATTTTTAACTCTTCTCTGCTAGTGAACGGTACTGAAGCGGCCGTGCGGTGGAAGGACTTTGGGTCATCCGCACTCAGGTGAATGTAGTTGGAATTGATACGCGTCAATGGTATGGTTAGAGCTCATAACATATACTCAGCCATTGTCCACGATTCTCCTTTAAATCACATGATGTATGTCCCACAAGTTTCTGAAGCCAAATGAAAAGCTAAAATATCATCTTGAGATCTACATACCAAAGACTATAAACTCTGGAATACACTCTAAAGCCGGTTCTTTACTTAGACCCAGGAAAACACATTTCCTCAAGCATTCTTTGTGCTAACTTGCTTTCTTTGAAAAATGATTCTGATTTAAACCATTTAACTGTTCTAGCAGAAAAATGGTTTAATTATTCAGCAATTTCTTGCCTTGAAAGATGGTTTACAATTTAGGAAACACCATTTACTTACTTTTTCACAAAAATGATTTTAACTTCAAGAAACTAAACTTCTTTATTTCTTGAAAAATGGTTTATTATTGGCATTCTTTACTTTGCTAACGAAAGATGGTTTGACTGGCAATGAAATCTTGATGCGGCTGTTTATAATAATAATAATATCTGGCTAGTATTTGAAAAATGAGTTTAAAACCTTTCACCATCTTTACCTTCTTATTGAGCAGGTTCACAACTTTCCATGCCTTCTTTTGGCGCTCTGCACTCAGATGTATTAGATCTAAATGCAACGTCAGCGCAGTAAAAGCAATTTGCACTTTTGTCTTCTGATTAAAATTTTCGAAATATGTAGGCTGAGTACCGTTCTTGGAGCTCATATTGAGTTCTAGACTAAAAAAGGTTCACTTTCAAGATACAAAAAACCTTGGCGAATTCATGAAGATTCTGTCAGGAGCTTGTTTTGGACAAAATCCTGAAATTTTAAACCAAAGCGAAAACGATTCCAGAATTCGGTATTAATGGGGAAAATGGTCGAAAATTTGCAGAACTACACCAAGGATTCACTGAAACTCGACTGAAATTACGGGTTTGGATTTATAGGCGCAGAATATTCGGTACAATTATATGGTCTTTGGGGTACCGGAAAACGTAGTAGGAAAATTTTATATCTTGAGTTTGAATAGCAAAGAGATTTTGGTGTGCGCATTAAATATATAGTGAATAACACCTCTTGGTCAGAAAGTCTACGGTTATTTGGGAATCGCGTGAATCTGAAGCCAAAAATTTGGTTTCGTATTCTGAATTCTCGGTGAAATCACTTGTGTTTAAGTAAATGCATCAGCCTCAGTCGCGTGACGGCTTTAGTGTTTATCAAAACGAAATAAACGATCGATTTAAGTAAATTTAGAAATAAGCCCAGAAAAAAATTTTAAACATCTTCTCTCTGCACTTTCAGTGCCGTTCCGTCTGCTTCATTCACCTTTCTTATTTGGTTTTTTTTTTAATTCTTTACTAATGGACCACACATTGTGCTTTTCTTCTTTCTACGTCAGTTCGATAAAAACTGTTATTTTATCCAGGTTTGATTTAATTATCTTTAATTGAATATTCTTTAAATATTTATCGTTTAGATTTTCACCGTCAGTTTCGAGTTCATTTCCCAGCTGATAAATTAAAAACCAGTGTCGATTCAGCGAAAACTTTTACCGCAGGTGAGTAGACCATGAACTGGACTCTGCGGCGCGATCCGGTTTGTTCGTCGGATACAGAAGAATTTCGAGGAGCTTGCTGAAAAAGTGCAGCGACCAATTATTATTATTTTCTTTGACTAAACTTTATGTTATCTTTGCCCTTCGCTTTCATGGTGAAAATCAAATTTTGAAATTCTGCTATGGCTATCTAAACTTTGTTATCTGCTTCACGTATCGTTTTGCCGGAAGCTGAAACAATTCATACCACTTGTTTAATGCAAAATTAAGGGTTGAAATTTGCAATTTCTGTTTCTGTCTCAAAAATCTGATGTGAGCATTCTTTCCCATAGTACTCTGGGGTAATAATATGCTTACCTCTCTGAGTTGAGATCATTTTAAAATCCTACCTCCTTAAAGTTTATTAGTCCTCGAAGCTGGATAAAAGCCTAAACTCAGAAAAGAGAAAGCAGCCTCGCTAAGAAAAATAAATTGTTGAAGTCTTATTTGGAGGCGCATCATTTCCCGGCTCCGAATGCTTTATACTCTGATTCTTCCATAAGACTTTAAAACGTGGACTCAACCTGACTCTCAGCCTTTGTTCTTAGAATGGCACACATATCTCTACTCATAAGTCGAATTTTCCTGCAGCGCTGATTACTCTCTCAATACGCTGTGAAGGATCAGGGATATATTTCACTCAGCGCTGATACGCGGATATCATGAATCCTTCAAATAACTACGGGTCAGCTTCCGACATAAGCTGCAAACTCTATGCACTCATATCTCTGCAGGTCTATATATCTAGATAAAACTTTATAGTTTTGAATCTGGCACACCTTTCAGATAAAATCTTAAGGCGAAGTCGCTGCTCTCGATTGTAAGTCTCTCGTGATTTAGTAACATAACTATCTATCTCTTTGCTTTATCTTCAGGTTATGATGGCTTTAAGACACTACTCTAGGAAGTGTTATTACTGGTTGAGACACTATTAGTCTTCTTTCACCAACTCTTCCCTACTTTTCAACGGGTCACATGTTCTGTGCATACAAAACATAATGAAAAGTGGAGACCATATCTACTCTTGAAGCAGTGGCGTGTTGTGGGCAGAGCTCCGTCTAGTGCTAAGTGAGTATCCAACTCTTTGAATTCCGTCACACAAGCTCTCAGCTGTATCCTCTAACGTGGAATAGTCCTATAAATGACCATCAGTGGGGATGAAATGTTGATACTGGAAATGTGAGCGAGGGTACTAGTTGTTGCAACTGAACAAAACTTGGATATGGAACACACAGTTCTCGATCAAAACTATCATGAACCCCATGAAGTACCTGTCAACCCATCTGGTGGCCAGCACCAGTACATCTTGACATTCTTCGGTGAAAATGAGCAGACTTAGTCGTCGATGTTCCTTTACCATATCGCATCATGTTGCTCTGAAATCGCGGAAGGCACGTCACAAAATCCATAGCGTAATCTTCTCGACCCGCAACAGACTAAGGGAATAACGTATCTTAATGCGAACTCACGATCTTTATGCCTTCTGCATTAGGTTGAGCACCTAGAAACAGCTTCAGCTATCTCTTTCTTTATCCCATTCGTGGTAATGTTCTTTACCGAAGATCTGTGTGGTACTGCACGGATGCTAGCATCGCCGTGAATATGCTGTTCGCCATTTATCGCCGGTTCGCATACCAGCACACCGGTGTCTGTCGCTCATTTTATCGTGCCATTATCTCTAATCTAAAACTACCTTTCTTTCCTTTTCTGTCTCTTTATAAGCTTCCAATCATTTGTGGATCCGGTGGCCTTACTGTTACAGAATGAACCACTAAACGATCCCAACTTATGAAGCTTGGCCTGTTTATGAGGCTCCTGAATCTGTACCAAATATCACCTAATGTTTCTCAAATCCCTTACCAATGATGGCGAGGATAACCTAATCTCATGAGACAAAGAACTGCAATTATTCTACTCCAAAGAAGCATCTGCTCTGACATTGACATATTTGAATGGTGCTCAATGTGGTCGTGGTATAAACTCAACTCAGCCTCTTGCTTTGCCTCGGGTTTAAAACTCTTTACAGGTGAAAATATATTGAAGACTTCATGATCTAAGTCCCTATGAGGGGCTTATGTACAAATAATGTCTGTTTTTTTTTTTTAGTCTGAAAACACATTTATTGCAGCTCGATGGTGTGTAGAGATAATTCTCTTTCTATGTTTCTTTAGGCATGAAATAGAGGCATGTCACGATCCTTACATCATTACATCTCAGGCACAAACCAAGATGCACCTTGAAGCATGCTAAACTACAAATCCAGCTCTCTTCAAATTGGGTGAAGGCTGGAAGGCTGGGGCTGAGTGTTCTCTGACTCCTCGAAACTCTTGGTGTCTTACAGTCATGCTTTAACATCTTCTTGTCAGAAACTTGAGATTAGGTGGGTACTATCTGGAGGAACCCCTCAAACTTCATATGTATTATCTTGCTAAACTTCAAGGAACTATTTTATTTTGTTCTTTAGTGGTTTCCAAAATTTCTATGCTTCTAAATACTGGGGATCAGCTCCTTCACATTGGTGACAGCATGACGCAAGGATGCCACCTTGTCGAAACCGGCCCGACGCGCTTCGGCGGCGTATAAGCATGGCTCGCGATTCTGGCTACAATCTACCGGTGCTTTCGGAATGTTTCCTCTGAACTGCTGAATACACTAGGATATCATCGTAAAAACTATGACGAACTTTGTCGATCTACGGTGCGAATCGCCGTTCCATCGAGTCATAGCGGCATTGTTTGGGCGTGTTGAGCCGTAGCATTGCAAAACTCTGTACCATGCGCGTATCTGCGAATCACGATCTTAGACACATCCGCTCTCACCCTGGCGTGATACCCCGACGCCAAAGTATCACTGAACATACCGAGATCGCGGAGTTGGTGATTAACATCGATCTGGGGTGAATCTGATTGGATAATGTTTTTATTCGACTTCACTTTGTAATCTACTGGCGGAGACTCCCATCTTTCTTTCCGCGAGAGAAGCTTGGAGCTCCCACGTGGGGTTAATAACCGGTCGAATGGATCTCACTTAGCAACAGATTCTTCGCTGAGGCCTTAAGCTCTCTCGAAACTCTGCCAGGAGCCATCTATGGGAGGAATGGGGAAGCTGGGCTGGTCTTTGGGATCAAATCAGTAAAATTGAACTCCACCTGCTAAGATCCTGCGTATCATTTGGAATACATCTGAACTCTCTCTAACAAATTTGGGATCCTCATCCACTGAATCCCCTCAACTTACTGTCTCACCAATGGTAGATATACGACAACCTTTACAGCGGCATTTTAAGTCTTTGTCATGGAATCTATCTGAGAAAGATAACTCTCTAAAAATCCTTTCAGACTTTCTCAATTTCACACATTTCATTCAACTTCCTTTCCTTTTATAACAAATCTAATGCGAAAACATGGCGGGCGATGGCTCATCTTGGGAACACATCAAAATCCATCATATCTAGGCCACAGATCTCTTGGAGACTCCTGTCCCTCATTAGAACTCCTCTCAGGCCCCATATTGCAGTAACGGATACCTCCCATTTGGAGAAACTCTCCATCTGACCTCACAATGACCTGGAATTTATCGCTTGTCTAGAATGGCTTGGATTAAATGAATGCGTAGCTCACAGGGTCCACTAGTAACCTCTTTCCCGATCCTGTCATGGTCTGATAAAAACACTTTTACCTTAGAACTCATCAAACTTTGAATATAGAGACAATCTAACTAATTAGAGGAACTTCTTCTCTGACCAAACCGTAATCTTTCTTCTGTTCTAACTGAAAAACTCCTCAATTTTCGAATGTAGAAGCTTTGAGGAAAAGAACTTGCTCGGTGAACTCTTATTAATTGGTATAGATATGCCATTGGAACCCTCCTCTTCACGGCGTCCACAAATCCTTGCTTCTGTCTTTCATCAGAAAAATGGAAAACAAGACTCTTTGCTCAATTGTGCGTATAATAATGTAAACCTTATTCTGGTCTAGCCATAACAATTGCCTCTACGGATCTGCCATCCTTATAAAGCAGCGCCAGCTCTGTGCCTCCTCTATCGACCTCCGGGTTCTTTCGAACCTCTCTATTGCGATTGGAGGTTCGTATGCTTGACGGGTAGCTATGGCTACTATCTTGTGCTGTCCGTACAACTCCTGCCCAGTAAACAATCCTGGCACTTGAAGGCCTTTGATTGGCCGAGATAAGTGGCCCGGCCTTCTTCTTTGGAGGTGTTCATAGACGATGCAAATGGGACCAACTCATTCTCATCTCACAGGTGACCGGGGCGACTCAGCCAGTGAATAACTCTCCTATAGCTGACTCACTGATAAATCTGCAATTTCAAAAATATCAACTATTCTTTGAATCACTTAATAACATGCTAAGTTGAACATGCATGGTTGCCCATCTTACATCTGCTCTGATCTGGCATGACACCGCCCCTGACGGCCCGGACGGCTCTCACCAGCCCTCCACAAATCCCAGCGATTACTCCTGCGACTAGAAACTCCTGTAAAGCGTGTGTGCTTGCTAAACCTCCATAAAATTTTCTTTTATTATAACTTAGGATTTAGCAGGTAAAAATCTTAGCAGTGGAAAAACTTAAATGACATGTGGTGCACATGGTAGAACTGAATCCACAGCTTCAACATCCAGTTTACACTATCAAAATATGGCAACGGCATGTAACTGTTCTCACAAAACTACTCTATGTACATACATATATTACATTATATATTCAAAGTATTTCTTACTTAATATTCTTACTAACGACACTTGTACAATGTCGGGATAAAACCACATTGTGCTCCAAGCGTCTTTTAAAGTACTGTGGAAAATAGTTTTTAAGTACAAAATAATAGGAGGCTAAGCAGGCTCGGTGAGGTGTAATACTTTATAAAGCGTTTTTGCTTTCTGGAAAAAACTATCACAAAAATACAAAACTCTCTTTTAATTTATTTTCAGAAGCTTTTCTTTGCTTTCAAGTTTCAAAACTTTTCTTATATGTAGCTTTCTTTTCTTTAAAGCTTATAAACTCTTATTATGTTCCTTACCTTGAGAAGTTTATAAAACTTCTCATTTATTTTCTTGCTTTTATATCTTGTTTGAAAAGTTTCTTAAAACCTTTCACGGCACTTTTCTTTAAAGGTTTTCTCAAAACTTTTTCATAATAAGAGCACGGAGCAGTAGCATTCTTTAGAAATAAAACGGGGCGCAGAACCAGCATGGTTTCTTTAAACTCTCAGGAAGCACGGCGACCTGGGCAAATGGTTGATTTTTCAAAGCGTATATTATGTATAAACATAACCACTGGAGGCTATTACCTTCTTGTACCCTAGTGAACAGGGCTTTGAGCTGACAGGTGCGGTCAGAAGGACACCGCAGGTCGCATCACCTTTAAGATGAATATGGTGGAATTGATCGCATCACCATAATTTAGTTAGAGCTCATAATAACCATGCACTCACATGCGTGTCACGGTCTCTTCATCGTGATGTATATCACCAGTTTCTGACCAGAAAATAAAAACTCAAAACTACATCTCTTGAGATCCTAACACCAAGTGTCTGCGTCTGAATACCTCGACAGGTTACTTACTTAGAACTAGAGAGCTTTATTTTATACAAACAATTCTTTGCACCTTGCTTGCTCTTTGAAAAATGGTTTCTGATTTAAGCGATTTCTTTATGCTTGAAAAATGGTTTAATTATTTACAAAACCATTTTGCCTTACTTGCTTACTTAGAAAGAATGGTTTACAATTTGAAACCATTTATACTTTTCAATGGGTTTAACTCAAACCATTTGCCTTAACGAAAAATGGTTTAATTATTCCGCAGATCATTTTACTTACTTGCTTAGCAGAAGATGATTTTGAATCAAACAACTAGAATACGAATGCAAAAACAATTTATAATAATAATAATACACTAGTATTTGAAAAATGAGTTTTAAACATTCTTTCTTTCTTTACTAAACAGTGAGTTCAGCAGCTTTCCCTTAGCACTATTATACCTACCTTTCAGTGTAATTAGATCATACAAGTCGTATGCCAAAGCAATTCTTGCGGCTTTGTCTTCTGATTAAAATTTTAGGAAAATATGTGGGCCCCCAATGCAGTTCAGAACTATGACGATTCTGGGCCAAAGGGACTTTCCATATAGTCTAAAACACCCGAAAACATTTATAAGAAATTCTATCATTGTTTAGATAAATCTTTTGAAATTTTAACCACTTTAGCTTTCAAAACGATCCGAAATTAACTGGGCGTAAGAAAATAATCCCAAAAATTTCCTAAATTTCACTAAAAATTCAGCTCATTTTAAAGATTTTGGAATTTGAATTTATGGCTCTACAAGAATATTTGAGCTTCATTATATAGTCTTTAGGCTCGAGAAATAACACTTAAGTAAGGAAGAACACACCTGCATATAACGAGTTTGTGAAAAGCCAATTTTGGTGTCATAGTAGCTCTCATCAGGGCAAATTACTTTACCTCTTGAGGTCAGAAAAGTGAATACGCCCAGAATGGCGTAGATCGAGAAAACTAAAATTTGGGTTTTTAGCATATTTACGAATTCTGATGAAATCATGTTCGCGTTTATGTGTCCTAAACCAAATAGAGCACTTTTCGTTTATCGGTAATCAGACGAACAGTTCGTAAATTTAAGAAATAAACAGAGAAAAAATTTCAAACATCTTCTCTCTTACCGCCCACTAAATCAGAACAAAGTATAACTCATTCACACTACTTATTTAGTTTTTTTTTAATTCTTTATGTGGACCCACATATCCCCTTTTCTTTCTTCTACATCCAGTTTCAGCCCAGGCAATTTATTTGCTCCGGTTCAAATTTCAAACATCTAATTGATATTCTTTAAGTATTTGTGTTACTGGACTTTTTAAAATCCCGTTTTGAATTATTTCCCAAATTATTCGCGCAAGTAAGTAAAATATTCCAAGTGTCTGGGAATTCATGAAACTTTCTGGTGCATTAGATTCAGCGAGGAATGAACTTGCAGGCGCGATCCAGCTTAGGTCATCAGAGATCTGAAATTCGAGAAGCTGCAGAAAAAGTCACGGCAGTTCATTAATATTGTTTACTATTAAACTCATAATTATGCTTTCACCCCTCAACTTTCTTAATTAGAGAATCAAACTTGAAATTCCTACACTGTTATCTCTATTGACTATGCCTTACATCGGTTTTGCAAAGGCTGACAATTACCTTTTGTTTTAAGTACCAGAACCAGTTCCAGAATTATATTTCCTAATTTCATTCCAAAATACTACAATGTGACACTTGGTACTCTGTGCACCCCTACAGGTATCATGTGCATGCATCTCTCGGGACCCGAGGGTTCTGGGGCTGTGGGGATGGGGATATAAATAATAAACAGGAATGGGGGATCGAGTCTAAAATCCCATCAAATCAAGATCATTGCCATCCCACCACTATGTCACATCATCTTTAAAGCAACAAGAAAGAGTCAACTTCTCATCTAGTATCAAAATCCTTTATGCCATCCTTCCATTTATAAAACTATTGCCCACTAAGTGAAGATGTTTCAGTAGAGTGGTCAGGACAATCTAGGACCTACAGAAGGTTTTAGCCATGGATGAAACTCTTGTATAGAATTTGGGTATGTGGCCGAGAGAATGCCTCACGATGGTAACCAGAATGAAGTTTAGTACACTTGGAAGTGGGCATGGAATACAAATGAATATTAGGGACAGGAATTGATGAGAGGGCTTTGTATGTTTGGATTACTCATAACCAAATCCAGATCACAGCGACCTCGACTGTAGTGAACTGAAGCCTCACGTATGGGAAGAGACCAGAATTGTGGCATCTGAAGGTGGTCATTGATATTGAAGGAAGGGTTCTGGAAAAGGCGAACCGGGGTGAAGTTCGGTATTCCAAGGCTGATTCTGGCGGGTGGAGGGATGTTCAGTTAAATGATTCCTGAGAGGATGGACCCACGAAGTACAGACATTACTGCGTACCAAAACACTCACAACTGAGGATTCGGCTTCCTGCGTCACGGGAACACAATTTGTTACAATTCAAGCCGAGGTTATTAGCATATGTTTCGGGTTTCGTCAGTGTGATAAATGATGTGATGTTAAAGAGACTAATTCTTACACACAGGGAACCACTGACCTAGCCATATAGAATTCATTGCTCAAGTAAGAGAGATAAACACATTATTATTATTATTAGTTCAAAATAACAAGGATGGGGGTAAGGATGTGATGATTTATGTTAAACTTATGCATGAGATGTGACACACAGCGGAGGCATCTCGAGAAAGTGTTAACGGCAAGGGTTCAACTCAAGCAGAAGGGAGTACACTTAGGCCAGCCGTCTGCTATCTTTGAGCACGAAGAGCCCAAACCACCGGCATCTTCTTAATACTTTTCTCCAGTCGACTGCCTTCTTGGAAGCTAACAGCAGTCGTGAGTGAGATGGGTTTCTTTCTTAGTGTGATTCTTTTGGGAAGGGTTGGGTGGGTGAAAGCATGAGGCTTGGAATGGGAGTGTTTTTCATTAAATAAAATGAAACCCACCTGCTTTTATGTGCCGATCCTCCCAGTCAGTGACTGACTCTGATGTGGGTGTCGTGTGATCTAGATCTGGATATTGTACTGGGATCAGTTGGGTCATTGTAACTCAAATCATATTATATTCTAGCATCATTTCGTATTCAACGTTGTCAAAGTGATGGCGCGATAATCAGTTATCTTTGAGGTATAGGTAGAACATCATGATGGTTATCTTTCGTAGATTTTCAACATAAATTTGAGATTGATTAAGCGATTATGAAACTCCTTTCAACAACTATATATCAAGAACATCTCCCCATTATACTTGGTTTTCTTTCACGGAGTTATTATGGTTTGTTTTCTTTGACAAAATAGAAAATAAAAATAAAAAGAAGTTAAGAACTAAAAATCAGTCAGGATCAACATGTGATGAATTATTATAATCAGACTCTGAAACATTCTGATGAAATTTAGTTTGTTTTGAAGATGGCAAGCTGGTGGGCATATATAATAAGCCCATAGATGTATGTTTGGATGTTATCATTTTGGTTTCACCAGATTAGAATGGATTAATAGAATTTTCATAATTATAGTTTATGATACAGAGTCATGTTAAATATTGTTTTATGTTGCAGCTAATAAAAAACATATCTTTTATCTTGAAGATTTACTACTTTAAAACATATAACAAAAAAACATGTGTTATTAAGTATATGGTTTCAAAGAATTTTAATAAATTTATTTTTATAATAATTTCTAAATAACAATAAAAAGCGGGTTTATAAGATGTGTATTTGTGAACATAAAAAAATAATAAAAAATATCGTTTTAACATGTAAATCTTTATACTAAAATATTATTATAATTAGGATCTAAAATCATTTAAAAAAATATTGTTTACAGTTTATATAAAATAATTTTGTTGAGGATTTTAGGCCTATTTTATGTTTTAAAAATTCAATTACCACTCTTTGAAGTTAATAATTTTAAAAATATATAAAAAACAATTCAAACCAGGCGATTTGGGGACAAACCTAAACTTCCCAAACGGGCTAGTAGCCTGTCGGACCTGAATTCTATTCGGTAGTAAGCGAAGCTGTCCTAAGGTGGGCATAATTAGTGAAGCCCATATTCTGACTCTAATCAAATCTTTGGTATTGGAATAGAAGGTGTAAAACCCGACCTTATTTGAATGTTATAATAGTGGTTGTCAGGCGATTTGAGGTTAAGCGATAGAAGGGGTAGATTCAAATTTTAGAATCTTGGACGTCGTTTGGACATGGAAGTGGAATTTAGAAGAATTGCTGCAGAATACCACTAAGGAATAATAGTTTCTGTGTCACTCCAAAATGGAGGTTTGAAAATTGAGCAGAAAATTTGGTTCCTATGACTTTGTGTCACGATATTCTAAAGAAGACCAGGAGATTTAAGTGAATAGTGATTTCAGGACAGAAATTAGACTGTATTTGAAATTTTTGGAAGATCAGCCCAGAAAATACTGAAAAGGTGGAATAAATCGCTAAAGACCCGCTGAAAACGAAATAAGTGAAGGAGTCCGTTTGAATGGACTCCGAACGATCCGACGTGGTCGAGATTGTAATAATAGCTATTATTCAGGATCACAGATTTTAATGATGATTTTTAAATACCACGGTGGGTGAACTGAAGCTTTGAAATTAGAATATGGAAGGATTCAGTTAAAATGTTGTTTTATCATTCAAATTTAAATGTAAACTGACAGAATATTTTGACATATAATCGATATAAAAAGCGATCATAAGATTGAAGCCAGATAAAAACTTTCTGGGGAGATATTTTATTATGAGAATAATTAAAGACTTTCTTAATGACTGGATTGTGAATAAATAATAAGGTTAATCAGTTTTGTGATTCATTAGAATGGACCAATGAGCTTTATTTAGTTCAAGGGTGGAAAATTTTACCAAATATGAAGGCAATTTTGGAAGGGTTAGTCAAATAATTTAGAGAGTTAATTGTCTCAAGGAGAGAACGTGGAGGGAGAAAGGAGAGGGAAGAGAAAAGAAAGGAGAGAGAAGGGAAGCAAAGGAAGAAAAGTGAAGGACGAGTACTGGATGCTTTGGTTTTCTCTCCCATTGGCTGTTCAGTGATCTGAAGTGGAATCAGAGAAGGCAAGGAAAACCAAAAACAAGTAGTTTTTTAATGGTGGGAAAGGGTTGAGGTTTTTATGTTCATACTGTGATTTAGTTTTTTCTTGTATGGATGTTAAATTAGTAGCATTTAGGGGTTGGTGGTGATGATTTTGAGATAGTGGAAAAGTATGGTTGGGTGGGTTTGTTCATCAGAGTAGGTAATGGTTAAGGTTTATTCAGTGCATTATGTATGATAATATTTAAATTGGTTAAGGGATTTGTAGAAATTAAGAGACATAATGCATGGGGTGGTTAGAAAGAAATGAATTGAGGCTTAAGATGTCTTTATACAGTAAAAAAGAATATATAGAATTTCTACTAAAAACACTTGTTTGTATTTTGGCCTCAGATTACAGATTTAGAATCATCAAATAGAATTAGTTCCAATTGGTAAAGAATCATAAGAGATAGAGGCTGTAAAATGGAAGGTTAAAGTGAGTAGCAGCTCCTAAGACTACAAGGCCCTGGTTTAAGGTGAGCTCGTGTAACTCACTGAATTTGCTATGTTTGGGTATCAGTTGTCAGTGTTTTGGCCATAAGTGGAGTTTGCACTCATCAGTGCTGAACAGTTTCAAAGTCTACTGAGGCAAAATAAGAACTAGAGGGAAAAATTTATCTAAAGGAAGTTCTTACCAAATTGTAAACTTAAATTTGAAAAATATGGTTTAAAAATTAGACTGTGTTTCAGATTTTGTTCTGCAGACTGAGTATTTGTTTATTGCAGTTTGTGTTATATGGTTGAGAGCTTTAGGGGGCGAATTCAAGTGAAATTTAAGGGTATTGTGATATATCAAGAACTGATCTGGAGTTTCATAAATTTGAAGAACCATTTAGATGATTTTGAGTCATAGAATTATAGGGTATGAGTTGGAAAAGAGTTGTTAAAATGGATAGTTTTTAGTGTAGGAGTAGTACATTAATGGCTTTAATGATGTGTATGGTGAGATTAAGTGGATTATGATTAATGTATAGTTAGTGATTTCTTGGAAAGAATTGAAGGACTAACTGGACGGGGAGCTGAGACTCAGGGCTCCAAGTGGGATTGGCGGGTGAAGGCTGGCAGTGAAAAACAGTATTTTGAAAAATAGAGTTTTTAAAGTGAATGGTTTTTTATTGACTGAAAGTTTAATGGAATGTTTATGTACATGTTAAGGCATATGAAATGTTTTATCTTGCAATGACATAACTATATATTTATATGTATCACATATGATAAAGTGTTATGAAAGTTTTAAAATGTGTGAAGAATGCATATGTTTTAATGATAAAGGAAAGGATATAATACAGCCATATATTATACTTGAGATATATATCATATGTTAAAGTATTATAGAGGTTTTTAGATGTGTAAAGTATATGTTTTATGATCAAGTAAAGTTTAAATGTGTTTACAAATGTATTTGAAGAAATGTTTCTTGATGGTTACCCTAAACCCCCTATGGCATATGGTGATATCGGCGAAGTAGCTAGTATGTAGGATTTAGGGCAAGAAGTTATGGAACTACCTAACGAGGAGGGGGGAAATAGGTGTCTAGAGTATCCTTGCACGTGACAAAAGTACTATGGCTGGAGACCCTATACGAAGCGTGAGTTTCTAAGCGGCGTAGTGGTTATGAAGCTGGAATAGCTGTCCTCATGGAGGTGATTGGCTGTTCGTGTGTTTATTCCCCACAGGTTCATCCCGAAAGATGAAGAAGAAAATAAAGAAGAAAAGTTTAAGGCATAAGTAACCTTGGCATAAATGGTTTTAAGTATAAGTATTTATGGAAAGAAAGTTTGAAATAAATTCTTAAAGCGTAAATGGATTTTAAATGCATAAGTATTTATGGAAAGAAAGAAGTTTAAACATAAATTTGCAAAACAAATGGATTTTAAATGCATAAGTATTGTATTAAGAAGAAAGTTTAGGATATAAATGTTTAAAGCATAAACTGATTTTAATGGTATCGGTATTTATGGAAAGAAAGTTTAAGGCATAAAATATTTTAATGTATAAATGAATTTTAATTGTATAAGTATGTATTATTTTGATATGTGCGAAATATTATATAAATACAAAATGTACATAAGACTCGTTTAGCTCATTCTTTTCAATATGTTTAAAACATTTTTGGGGACTCATGACCAGGCTGGCCAGGTAGAGTATCCTCTGTGCGGTGAGTCGAGCTACTCGAGAGGCAGCGTAATATTTATTGAAAATAATTTATGTTGTATGTATGGTATTTTTGTCATGTTTTGATAAGATATACATGGAATTGAAGGTTTAAATATTTTGATGATTTAAGAAGGAAATAAATGTATACTCTATCTGTATATTATGTTTGATTGGAGTTGTGGGCAGGAGTCCTAACAGGAAGTTGATGAATTGAAGTTTAGAAGTGTTTTGTCTTTTTCCTTCAGTTTGTAGTGCCAGGAGAAAATTGTCAGAAAAAGCAGAGAAGCTACGCGATTTCTGAAAATCTAAGTGTTGAAAGAAAAGAAAAAAAATTTTTTAGCATAACTGCATTATTTTTAAGAATATCATGAAATTATAAAGGGAGTTAGCTCGCGGATTTTGGCTATGGGTTTTAAGGAAAAGTTTCTATATCCGTTGGAGTGCAGGGTCCCTGGGTTCATGGGGACAATAGGGTCGGGATCCTTGACATAATTGTGACGAAGTTTTGAAATGTTATAAAGATTTGAAAATTTTATTTTACATATAGTTATTTAATGTTTTTCTTTTAAGTTTCAAAAAAAAAAAAAAATTTATGTAGTTTAAAATCATATATGCATTACATGACATATTCTTTTAATTCACGAGAAAAATCCGTCGTCGGCCAGACCACCCACGAGAGGAGCTCGGCGGTAGGCACCCTTTGAGGAACATGTTTGCTGGTGCAAGTACTGTTTTCCGCCACCCACTTGATCTCACCGCGGGCGCCATAGCCTCTGGGGTTGTAAGGGACGAATCTGGCCCAGGCGGATGAAACAGGATGTTAGCCACAACATTTGTCTGACCCAGTGAGCCGACGGAGTGTCCATTGAGAGGGTAAGGAAATTGAAGAGGCGAGAGAATTCTTATTGGTATAGGAGATCACGGAAGGCATAGAGTGTGGCTAGAGAGATAATGAGATGGTTAATTGAAAGTAAGCAGGTTTAATTTAGCTTAAGTGAATCAATGACATTGAGTGAATTATTAATTGTAATTGTTTGAAGAAATGGAAGAAGTATGAAGACATAATGATGAATGCAACAGGTAGGATTTGCCACCTGGAAGAAGTATGGAAAGAGGTTGATTATTACAACGAGTGATTATTGAGCTGGAGTTTTGGCGGACTTGATGTTATTATATATCATGACTTTGATGTTTATATTAGGCATGATTTACTATTTAGACATCATGCTACAAAAAGGATTGACATGAGGAAGAGGTTAGGTTCTATAAGCGAGAAGGCAGAGGTTTGTTTTTATGTGGAGTTCTGGAAATACTACCTACACGATATGCCAGCAGCGAGTTGCTGTGGGCTGTAAATACTTGAAAGTTATATCAAAATTGCCTAGCTTATGCTATTGAGGTGAGGGCTAATGGTAGTGAATGGAGATGTCGATGGTCAAATAATTTGGATGTATTTCAGGAGATCTTCTAGATATAGCATATTAATTTTTAGATTGAAATGACCCCTAGGGCCAGACCATTATAAGGCACAGCAACACCAGTGGCTCCATGCTAAGTTGAAAGAATTGAAAGATTGAAAGTATAAATGGATGAGCTTGTGAGTAGGGTTTCATTGAGGCGTACTTAGCGGAGTCAAGGGATTTCTGTTTTGAAAAAAAAAATGATGATTTAGATTGTATATTAATTTAGAGGACTGAATAAAGTGAAAATCACGATCAGCACTTCCATTTTACATGGTTGATAAATCTTTCAGTCAATTAGAACGAGGGTATTTTGAAATGGATCTCTAAGCTGGATTACTATATTCAAGATTAAGATGAGGAGATCATTCCTATGGTAACTTTGAAAACCGCAGTATCGACATTATAGGTTTTGTCATACTAGTTGGACTAACTTATATTCAACGCTTTTATGGATCTTATGAATAGGATCTTTCAGCCTTATTCCCGATCAGTTTGTTGCCGTGACTATTGATGACATTTAATCTATTTAAGCATTCAATAGAATCATGAGGAACATAAATGAAAATTCTATTTGCATGATATATACTTAAACTTAATAAATTCTAGTTCAGTTAGGTGTTTCCTTTCTAAGGCATGATTTCGATGTAGGGGTTCTGTTTGATCTGAATTAGTGTGGCGGAAGCCACTCTGAATCTTGGCAGAGGAGCCTCAAGATTTCTAGTTGGGTATTATAGGAAGGTTGTTGGGATTTTCGAGATAACGGATCATATTCGATTGACAAGGAAAGATGAAAAGTTTGTATGGAAAGGGCATGTCGAAAAGATTAGATGAACTAAAAAGGAATTTGACCTTAGCCTGGACAGCACAATTAAGTCAGAGGCAGAAGGATATCTGGGTGCTGTTATGATGCTTCTAGGCGAGGCTTGGGGGGTGTGTTAACCTGACATGAAAATGAGTAGCATGATTTAAGGCCAATTAAAACGCTAAGGCAGGAATTATCTAAGGCATAACCTAGAGTTGGTTGTTCCAGATCTTTGCTATATGGAGCGGCATACGATATGGAGTTGCATGTAAAATTTTTGAATCACAAGAACATATCAATATTTATTCACATAGAAAGGACCCAAATATGAGACAGAGGGAAGTAGTTGAGAACTGACAAGTTATGAGTGCACTGTGAGTACCATCAGGAAATGTTAATGCTGGTAGCGGTATAACTAGTAGGAAGCCTAAGGTTCCATATCTCACCAAAAATTTGTCTTTGCAGTTATGGAATTACGAGGTCTTTAAGTTGCGAGACTAGTGTGGAGATAGTGCTGTACTAATAGACAAGATAAAGGGAACTCCTAGACTCGAGAATCTGATCATGGATTAGGAGAATTGAAAAAGGAAGTGATGCGGCGAGTTAAAGGATTTTAATGCAGGCCGGATGGTATGAGTAAAAATGGATCATAGGTTATGTACTAGATATTGGGAAAGACAAAAATAGAGTATGGAAGGGAAAATAAGTGGATATCGAGGAAACACTAAAATGTATCATACCCTAAGGGAATACTAAAGATTGGAGGGTATAAAGAAAGATGTTGTAAGACTGTTCCAAATGTCTGTTTCAAAAGTTAAGGAGTTGACATCAAAGATTTCAGGGATTCTTGGTCTGCTTCGATCCTCGGTGTGGAAATGGGAGAGAATCATGATGGATTTTTTTACTTCCACTTTGCGGTGGATTATGACGTGATATGGAGTGATTGGCTGGATTAGTTAATCAGTAAATTTCCTCTATGGAAAAATAGTGACTTAGTTGAAGTTGGGTGGAGTTGTATATAAAAGAAGATTAATATGACTTCACGGATGACCAATCTGAAAAATTATCTGAACATTGGAAGTTATGTAGGCTTTGACATTAGAGTTTAAAGAGTTAGGGAAAGACATTTACACATTAATGGGTTTCCTACAGCCGTAAGTTGCTCATGGCATGAAATAGCGCCATATGGAGACCCCTTATATGGAAGGTGTAGGACTCATTATGTTGGGATGAGAAGGGGAGAGAAAATTTTTAGGTTCATAAATTGTTCATTTCTGACAGATAATGTTAAAGTTATCGATGATGATTAAAAGATAGCTGAAATTGGCGGAAAAGTTATGTTAATAACCCAGGAGAGATTTAGGAATTTTAGGTGGGGATCAGTATTTATAGGATATCACCACAGGAAAGGGTGTTGATCTTCCCGGAAGAAAGAGTCTAAGTCCTATATGGGACTTACATGAGTGAAAATATTGGAGAGGTAAGTCTTAGTTGAGGTTACCATTTGAATTGACGATTACCATGACATATTTTACATTTCTAACTAAACTGAAACACTATGTGGATTCTTCATAATATTTAAGAGATCCTTGGTTGGATGAAAGAAAAAATTGTGGCGTGAGGAAAAGGCGGTTCAGGTGTTGATCAAGAAATGATTGTTTCTTTTGAAGCAAGTGATTTCACTTTGTTGGTGTTGTGGATGAATCCAGGTGAGGAAGCAACATGAAACGTGAAATCCAGTTTATGAAGTAACTATTTTCTAGAATTCGAAGACGAGGTGTACCATAAGGAGGAATTGATTGCAAACTGTACTGACCTGAATGTTTATAATAGTGGACCCAAATGAACTAGTTTGAAGTCCCCAATGATAGAAGAGGTGGATTAATTTAAAATCGCTCAGATGTTTGGACAGAGTGGAATTTTAGAAAATTGTAACCAGTACCCTGGAATAATGATTTTTCATGTTATAGAATGGAGGGTTCACAGATTCATTAAAAATTCGGTTCTATGACTTCAGCGGTATTCTGAGAACTGGAGATTTAAGTGAATAATTGATTTTAGGATGAGAATTTGAACTGTGGCAGAGGCACTACAGTATGAGCAGAAAAATACGAAAAGGTCTAGATGATGTAAGACTATGAAACTGAAATAAAGGCTGAAGGCAAGGTCAGACTCTGGATAGTTTCAGTGATCAAACGTCAATTCGGGTAATAATATCACGGCTAGCTATTCGGGTTACAGGTTAATGGTTTATAAATCGATTTAGGTGATTAGGCTTTGAGAATTCAATGTGAAGGATTTAGTTAAAGTATTACTGAATATTCTTCATTTAAATATAAACTGACATAGAATATTTTGACATATAATATCGATAAAAACGTTATAGATGAAAGCTGAGATAAAAAGGTATTTGCTATAAGGAAGATATTTTTATATGAGGCAATTAAACTTTTCTTAACCAGCTAAGTTATGAATAAAACTAATAGGTTAAATGGATTTGTGATAGTTGTGGGAATGGACCCGATGAGCTTATTTTGGACAGAAAGACAGTTTTGTGAAATGAAAATAATTTTAGGAAGATTGATTAAAATATAATTTAGAGGGTTCGTTATCTCAAGAGACCCATGGAGAAAGGAGAGGGAAGAAAGGAGAAGAGGAGAGAGGAAAGGGAAGCTTGAGAAAAGTGGAGGGCCAGTATGGGATATGAGTTTTACCTCAGTTAGTGCCTCAGTGATACAAGTGGATCAAGAGAGGGCGAGAAGAATAAAAACGATGAAGTTTCAATGGTGGAAAGTTGGATTTTGTATTTTCATACCTAATGGTTTGTTCGTGATCGTGATGGATGAATGATTTGGGATGTTCAGGTCCGATTGACGATAATCAGTGGAAATGCGGTTGTTGATGATAATCGTGCGTGTGGGTTCGATGAATTCCGAATTAACGACGATGATCGAATCGCAATGATCGCATTCGTTAACATATTTGTATCATTCCCGACGATCGCCGCCAGGTGTTCATTCAAAGATAAGTTGGGAAATGCAGAGGGTGATAAATAAATAAGATCTTCAGCGGGTAAGGGTCAGTGCTCACTGATTTCTCCTGTTGATAATAATTGTTAAGGTATTTTTGTACACAGTGATTACATACTCATCAAATTAGTGATTCAAAATTCAAATTAAAATAGAACTTCTAGGGAAAAATTTATCTAGGAAGTTCATGCAAATCCTAAACACTAAATTTTAGAAAATGGTTCAAAGTGGAGCTATGTGCAGTTTGTTCTGCCCAAACTGATATTTGTTGTACTGGATGTGTTATATATGGTTGAGGCTTTAGGGCAGATTTAAAGTGAAGAATTTAAAGAAGATGTTGCTGATATATCAAGAGCTGATCTGGAGGGGTTTCATAATTTGAAGACCATTAATAATTTTGGTCATAAAGTCTATAGGGTATGGTTGGAAAAAAAGGTTATTAAAATGAATGGTTTAGTGCTTCGAAGATGGTGTTATTTGGCGCTTTAAAAATGAATGTGTATGAACTGGAAGATTAAAATACAGGTTATGATTTAATGTATGGATTGTGATTTCTTGGAAAAGGGTGAAAAAGGACTATGAGATGGGAGGCATGAGACTCAGGAAGCAAAGCGAGGATTGAAGCGTAGTTGGTATGGAATTAAATAGTATTTGAGAAAAATGGTTTAAAAGTGAATGGTTGTTTTTTAATGTTAACTAGAAGATTGTGGAAATGTTTATGTACATGTCATTGACATATATAAGATGTTTTGTCATCAACCATATATAGCCCATATGTATCACGCCTGATGAGTGTTATGAGGACTCAAAATGTGTGAAGATGCATGTGTGTTTATTCTAACAAATGCAAGGAAAGGATATAAACTATGACCCCACCCTTCAATGCATGATATCTGCATACTGTTGAGTCATTATGAGTTAAAGATGTGTAAAGGGCCCATATGTGTTTCATGATCAGTAGAAGTTCAATGTGTTTACCAATGTATTTGAAGTATTTCTTGATGGTTCTGCAAACCCCCTAATTATTATATTGATATCAGTAGAGTGCTAAATAAGGTTTAGAGGGTAAGTTACTGGGTTACTAGCAGGGAGGGGGAAATAGGTGCCTAGAGTATATCCTTGTGGTAAAGAATACTTATACTATCATTTGGAACCACTATCTGCGTGGGTTCTGACGCTAGTATAGATTATGTTTGAATGGCTTTGTCCTCATGAAGTCGGTGCAGGAGCTACAATTAGGAGGCATGACATTCACAGTTCCATCAGAAAAGAATGAAAGAAGAGATAAAAAGTTTAGGCATAAATGCTTTAAAAACTTAAATAGTTTTAAAATATGTTGCCTTGGAAGAAGAAGTTTAAATGAAATTCTTAAAAGCATAATGGATTTAAATGCATAAGTGTTTATGGAAGAAGTTAAGACATAGATTCTTAAAAAGCACTTAAATATGATTTTAAATGCAAGTATTTGAAAGAAGATTTTAAAGTATAAATGTTTAAACATAGCTGACAATTTAAATGGGTATAGTATTTATATGGAAAGAAGTTTAAGGCATAAATGACAAATGTATAGTGAATTTCAATTGTATAAGTATGTATTATTTTGATATATATACAGAAAATGTATATAAATAAAAATGTACACTCCTTTGACTTTGTTTAGCTCATTCTTTTTCATATGTTTAAAAACATTCCAGGTTCATGTGGGTGGTAGATGATTATCTGTCTGCGGTAAAGTCGGCGATACTGGAAGCGGCGCCATGACTAAATTGAAATAATTTATATATATGAATCAGTATATCAATGTTTTGACCTCAAATTATACATCAGGTGAAGAAGGTTTAATCATTTTGGTAGTTGAAAAGACAATGTAATAACATATTATGTTTGAGTTGGGTTGTGATGGGAGTCCCTAATATGGAGGATTAAGTGGATTGAAGTTTAGAAGTGGTGTTTTAATGTTTTTCATGTAGTTTTGTAAATTTAGATCAAAAAACGGAAACTACGCGATTTTCTGAAAAAAATCTAAGTGTTGGAGAAAAGAAAGAAAGAAAATTTTTTTGCCCTTAGCTTCCGCATATTTACCTAAAAAGATATGAAAGAATTGTAAAGGGTTCGCTCAGGTTTTAATTTTGGTTTAAGGAAAAGTTTCATATCCGTTGGAGTGCGGATCCCTCGGGTTTCAGTTAATAAATTGGGATCCTTGAAGAATAGAACTTACACTGTTACATGTTTGGAAAGCAAAACTTTTCAAAGTAAAAATAAACATATCTACTTTTATAGGAAACATATTACAATAAAATTCATTATTAGCAAAGGCTTGTTAACATTTAATAAAATCTAAATGGAATTACCAATCATGTATAACATAGCATTATAACATTTAATGTTTCTAAAAAAGTGAGGATATTAAGAAGGGAATAGTTTTTTTATTATATTATAATTAAAATATTTTAATTATAAAAAAATAAATAAATAGAGAAATCTTAAAGTGGAAATGAAGGGTCTTTCAAAAAGAAAAGTGAAATAGATAAAATATACACAAAGATACATTAAGTAATTCCAACGCATTGTATTAATTAGTGATCAAACATATTATCACGCACCAATAATCAACCACAAGTCGAAATTTGGGTTTTTACCTTTTCCTGAGGAATTTGAATTGGGTGGACGGTTTCTACAAGCTAAGACTATATATATATACCATATATATATATATATATGTATAAATTGTGAGTAGATGGTGGGTGATGGAGGGGAGTCGATAAATATATGGATAAGACATTTAGGAAACTTCTATGATCGGAATGGCGCAGTTGGAGATGGTGGATGATGGTAACTGGGTTGGGACAGATCAAATTACAGCACCCTTTTAAGAAAACATTGTACGAATTTACCCAATCCTCAGATGGATAACAGAAGATAGTATGAAAAATCTAAATCTGATGATGATGAGAATGAAATAGGGATATCACAATAATAAATGGAGATATGGTTTTCTAAATCACATATAGAGAGAGAGAGAGAGAAGAGAGATTTTCTAAAGCATTTTTATTTAATTAATTTGAACTAGGTATTGGGTAGGAGTAGAAGTAATTATGAATCCTTTATATATATATATATATATATATATTTTCATAAAACAATTTATTTCATAAATTTTAATAAGGTATTTAGTTAGGATAATTAAAATTTTAGATCTTGATAAGGGATTAAAATACTAAATCAGATAGGAATGACGATAGAAATATCGTGGAACACGGGGATGGGAATCTAAATGTTTTTTTTTTGAATCGACCCTATTACCATCCCAAGATATATGAGAACTCCACACTGGGCCAACAACACACATATTAAGGTGGTCCGTTCTGGTAAGTTTATTCATATGATAAGTTGATTGTATGCTAGGGCTACGAAGAACATAACATAAGAAGAAGAATATGATCATGAACCATTCTGCCTTAGAAAGCCTGCAATATAGCGGAGCTACAAAAACAAAACAAAACATTTTTTTTTTTGATATATCTGAGAAAGCAAGTAAAGCAAAGCTTGCTTTCTTCATAAGGAAGCAAGCACCCCACAATTCATTTGGCGTTTGTTAAGTTGTTTGAGTTTGATGGGCAATTTGTAAAAATTTATCGACATACGACACTAAATTAAGACAAGTTCATTCCAACAAGTCTTGGAGGTAATAGTTTGAACAAAATTTCGGAACCATCTTTTGTTGCATGACGACTCACCAAAACCACCTGAGTTTTTTAGGATTTAAAGATTTAACATGAATACCATGGCTTCATTAAGTAGTAATATAGACTAGACCCACTTTATTATATTTTATGGTGGCGAATAGAACAGGACGATAAGCAGCCCATTTTGACTTGTTATTTTAAAAAAATTTAATGACTATATAATTTTTAATGAACTATTCTTGATTGTTAAATATTAGTTTTTCTTTTGTGAAAAATGAAATAAAGTTGTTGCCTGAAAAGAATAAGTTGATAAGTAATTATTTTAATAAGAAGTAAATAATAAGGGTATAAAATAATTTTAAAATAAAATAAATAATTTATTTTATATTAATCTCTAATAATAAACTATAGTATTTGAAAAATTTATTTTACAAACATAAAATTTGTAAATTTGTTAGTATTATTATTTTAATTTTGCGGGTTTGTTATGGCTTAGAATAGGGTTAGAAATTTAGGCTAATCAAAGGAAGTAGACTGGAAATAAGAGTGGGCTGGGGTGGCCAGCCAGGTCATTGACTATACTGCACGCTCTTCATGCATGCATACAGCCACCATACTCGCGCCCTTAAAGGTCGGTAGGAGTCCATTATGAGCTTTCAAATTTCTGAAGGAGATGGTTCGAACCAAAACCTTATACAAATCTAACTTTGGATACCATATTAAACCAGCCCAACTCTCCCTAAAACCTATGGAAACTTTTAGGTTTGGATTCTTATGAATATCAGCTTCACACCCTCCTGCACATATGCATCGAAACATGCAGGTACGTGGAGAGTGATCGAGTGGCTCTGTATGGACTTTCAAATTTACAAGAAGAGTGTTCGAACCAAAATCTCATGTCAAGCTGGGTGATACTATGTTAGCGATCGACACTGTTCTCGATACCAATAAGTTAGATTTAAAAAACGAATAACTCAGAACTGAATCTAAAAAAAAGATAGACGGAAAAAGCTATGAAGGGTTAATGAAGTTCACTCACGAAGCCTCAAAATTACATTCAAGTCCTAGTGATGTACAGGTATATTTGAGATAATTGTTCCATCAAAGCAGTAAGCCATCATCAAACATTAAAGTGGTCTTAGAGTAGGAAGAGAAAGAAAGGAGCTTTACAGGACTTATTTAGGGTTTTCCAAAAAAAAAAAAATAAAACATTTAAAATTGAAAACAATGTTTCAAACTAATACATAAATTAATAATATGAAATATATTAACTATGGCATTAAATTTTTTTTTAAGTTAATGACAACATTCTTTGACTGCCGGTATTATTAAATAATTAATTATTTTCATTACAGATCAAACACTAAATCATTTTCAAAAAAACTAAATATGTCAAAACTCATAAGAAAGGAATTAAACCAATGGATGAGCCTATCAATATCTCATAATAAATCGACGATTTTTATCATCTTATATTCAACCATATACATCAACAATTTATTTTAATATTTTATATGTATATAGTATTAATAGTAAAAAGATATATAAAATATATGATTTTTTTAAACTTATAAAAATATAGAATGAATTCATATATTACAAAAAATATATTTTTAGGATATTAATTAAAATTTGAGATAAAAAATATAGGGTTTCATATATTAAACATTTTTATTTTAAAATTTGAAAAATTTTGAAAATCACTTTTTAAGATATGATATGATTCTCATATTTAATGTTACTTTATATATATATATATATATATATATATATATATATATATATTAATATATTACTTTTATATATTTATAGAAGATAAATGTTTATTTATAGAAACGAGAAATCGGTATTCATTATATTTATATGTTTAAATCGAACCACTTAATATATACATTATATTTATAAAACTAACATTTTTACTTATTTTATAAAATATAAAACTTATAAACAAGTACAACTAATTTAAACTAATTTATATTTTATTGATATTTGTATAAAGAAATAATAAGCTCTCGCGGAGATTCGAAGAATATGGATATATCTTAATTACATTATAATATCGGATATGAAAATCAATTATTAATATACATTACATTTATAAAAATAACTTCTTTGCTTCAGTATACATCAAAATTTAAATTATAACAATTTAAATAATTTATATTTATTGATATGGGGTGAGCAGAATGGTTTGTTTTTCCACTTTTCAATCCATTCGTTCTTACATTATTAACTATCCACCCACTACTAGGCGTGACTTTCCTCCCATAAAATATAATAAGACTAGTTTGGGTTTTATTGGAAGCAATAAATGGTAAAAGATTACATAGTGATTCTCTTACAGAAACTTATTTATTATTATTGCAAGCATTTGTGCAGCACCATCCCCATTAAGCTTGAATCGGATTAAAATTGACAGAGAGTATAAGTGAAGTGGGAACGGTCTCCCCTAAGCCATAGGTATAATATGGGTATAACAAACAATTACACACTGTCAGATTATACTTTTGGGCTACTCTTTGAATAGAAAAGTGACAAAGAAAAAAATAAGTAATTTAAAAAAATTAAAAATAATTTTTTTGAAGGAAAAATATAAATAGGTTTTAAATTAATAAAGTAATAATATAATATACATATATATATATATATATATATATATATATATATATATACTATACTCTCTCTATATATCTCTCTATATATATATATATATATATATATATGTTTTATTAAAAATTATTTTATTTTGTTTCTCTTTATATTATAGAAAATATTTAAAATTTGATTTTCTTTTATATTTTCTAAATAGTGTAATCAAATATAAAAAATGTTTATTTAATATTTGCTTTGGTTCCAAGAATTGACTAGTATCGAATGGAAAGAGAAAAGATTATTAATGAAGGTATAATGTGTGTTGCATTAAAAAAGTAAACCTATGAACTAAGCTAATTACCCCAAATTTCTTTTAACATCCTTTTCCACTACCGGAGAATAAGATTGATCCATTCCAGTACCATAATGAAAAGCATTGCCTTATGTACAACTTTTGAATATAAATTTGAGAAAATAGAGAGAAAAATAAAAGATAGGTTTAAACTTAACAAATTAATTTTATATGTGCTATTCAAGCAGGATTGTATTTGTTTCTACATGTTATATGAGAACTAAGAATCTTAAAATATTATAAAATTTAGAAATTTCGATTATATTTTGAACCAATGAGGAAATAGTTTCTTGCATATTTTTCTTACTTCCACTTAATTCAAGTTCCAAACACAGAGCTAAAGGTGTTCTTGTTTTTCATTTTTCTAAATTAAAATGACACCAGCAAAAGGCTTGATTTGGCCTTAAACAGGAAGGAAACAGTAATTACTATTTGTTTATATTATTGGTAATACAACGACTACTGGTTTTATCAAAAAAAAAAAAAAATTATCAGCAGAAAATGGCATTTAGTAATTTCCATGAACCTCTGCAAGAAAACAGTACAATCATCTTATATCATCGAAAATTCTAGGAACCCGGATCACTTGTTGTTATGATACAAAACCACCAAATGGAAATTCGAAATGAAAAAATGCAAAAAAAAAAAAAAAAAAAAATTTTCCAATGATTAAATGGCGCTAACTACCATCATCACGGGTTGGTAAAACCGAGATCCTGGATTCAATGAGAAGAACTTCCTTGGCACCGGGAAGAAAGAAGGAAGGAAGAAGGAAGAACTCGAGCTGCCATGGCTACCATGACGAATGTTGACATCATTATATAGTTTTTAGTTCAATTACGGAATAAATTATTAGTTTACATAGTAGTCAAGGGCCTTTTCATCCCGGTGATCTTTGCAGGTCGTTTCGGTCTGTCTTTGGAACTCAATGATGTTGAGGCTCTGACAGACCACTTGAGTGATTCGAAACCATCATCTGCGAAACAATGTCCAGCGTCTTGAAGCCCAGTCAGCGTCAATTTGACGACTGAAGCCATTTTTAATCATCATGCAAAGGTTCCAATACTGTAACCATTCAAAATTAAAGGAAAAAAAAAAATGAATGAGCATTAACAAAACATTGCTTCAAGTGAGGAAATAACTGCTGAGGAAGTCGACATAGAGAATTCATTTAGGCGTTTAACCTGATGTTTGATTTGCAAAATTCTGCTTTATTTAGTAGTTTAGGTGGGCCAAATCTGGTGCAAACTCGGCTCCACCATTTGATTTTCTGCATTTGGCGAGCACATGACCTTGTTTGATCCAGTTCGGTGGCATTACCATGGGTGATAAGAATCGAACTCGACCTTCCATTTCATGAAACCCTTTGACTCTTGAAAAAATGCACAACATTTTCGAGTCCATCTGAACCTTTATTGAGGAACGCATAATTTAAGGGAAGACGGCTTCGACCCTTCATCGCCATATTAATATAAGGCCTAGGATATCTTCTTGTATCGACATTCGCATAACTCCACAAGCGAAAAATAATCTAAAGCCACTCCCGAAATTATCCTGACTCTCATCTGATTTGTACCATTAGTATGCATTTCCAATCGAACTTAAAACTAGGAGCTCACGATAATTTTTAGCGGTTGGTTTCACGAGATCGAGGTTGCAAGGTTTGGGTTTCAAACAATTTATACACAACGAACAGATATGGTGGCATCTACAATTATAAAAACTAAAGTTCAGCCATTTAGAACAATACTTTTAGCGTGAGGATGTTATAAATCTGACTAATTCGAACACCAGGCGTATTTACTCATGGTCGTTATTTAAGTGTATCAAGTCTCCATTCTGCCCAAAATGGGCAGCCAGCTTGCTTGGAAAGGATCCAACATGGATGACCTTAAGAGATTTGTCAAGTGACATCTATGTGCAAACTAATAGATGAAACTTTCGCCGAAACTAAATGAAAAATTGTAGTCCCGAAAGAAATAATCCATCTGGACCTCTATCTTAATGGTTGCTTAAGGCCCGACCTCAGACGTTATATTTTTAGTTAAAACAACCAGTATGGGAATATAAGAAAAGGCACCTCGGGCTCACCCAGAATGCAGTGCAGTTACTTCGCAGCAAAGGAATCTAGGGTATAAGGAGTTTTGCTGGTTCAAAAGCAAGCTCTACGGTTGGTTGATCCATTTCAAGCACCTACAGTGAAACAACTACATTAAGAACACCCTTTGCATACTCACCGCCATCAGACTAAAGGGAGAAAATATTTGTATCATTAGGATCTTGGTTTCTTAGCCTTGACTTAACGACTTGTTGGGTATGGCTTGCACTCTATTTTCTTGGGACTAGTGCGCTTCAGCAAGAGCTACGGATGCAGGGATGATTTTATTTTGGAAAGGACAGTCTTTAGATTCACGGACCACTTGCTGCGATTCATCACATGTTTGCTTTCAGCTTCATAGATTTAGAAGCATGTTGACATCACTTCACGCGATTCCAAATAAACTGGAGAACAAAACTTTGAGCCATCTGCCTTATAACATGAACTTTGAATTAAATTTGGGCCCAGTTTAGCTAAATACATAGATAAATCAAACATAAACATACGCGAGAATATAAAGTATCAAATGGGATTGTTTCAAGAACCCAGAAATGAAAACAAAACAAAACCAAAGATTTTGCAGGCGTAAAGGAATCAAAAGAAGTATGGGTAGATAGCTTTCTGACGGCTTATAACTGGCCTCTTCACTCTTGAAACTAGCGAGAGAATCTCAACACCACAGCGCAACCTTCTTCTTGAATCACGAAGAAGTACATTAGCGGTTTTTGGAAACACCGGGCGGAAATCTAAAATCTCTTCATTCCACAAATCTCACGCTCTGATTTGATTCGCTTCACTGACACGGTGAGCCAGAAGGAAAATGGTTGATGACCGTGCGATCGCATTTAGCATGTGTTTTGTTTTACATCACACGTGGCGGTGGAGGTGACGGTGGGAAACGCGATTTTGTTTTGAAAAAGGGTTTGCCGCGGATCTTGTTCACTGCGGCGGCGACTGCTAAGAAAGGAGGCTTTTACCACCGGCTGCGAATCTGCAGTGGTCGAGATATGGCCTTTGATCTTTTAATATGGGTAGGTAGTCAGGAGTGGGTTTGGCTCACTTTCAATCCATCAGTTCTTCCATATTTCTTATCCCTTCCTCTAGTGACAGATTTCCTCCCATAAATATAATAAAATTAGTTTGAGTTTTATTTAGACAAATAAATGGTAAAAGATTTTTCGCATTAATAAATAACTTTGTGTGGCCATGACAAATATTTTCTTTCTCAAATTAATTTATTATATGATGCTGCTATTCGCTGGCCTTTAGATAATAAATATACACACTTAAGAGTCAAGACCCAAAGCACTTCGATTTATGTTCTTAAATACAATATAAATAAAATTTTTAAATTAGTATTAAAATTACTTTTATTTTATTTTTATTATTCATTCTGCTTTTATCATATTAATATATTCATCACCAGATTATTCTCATGAAACATAATCCACAGACCCCTTCTATTCTATGTGTGTGTCAGGCTAAATATTTTGAAAAGCCGTGAGTTGGGTTTTCAGTGAACAAATTATAATTTGCACAATGACACCCACAAAGCAGGAATTAAGTTTTCAGGATTCAGAAATTTATTTGAATATCCCATGTCCCTATGATATTAATTTCAAGTTCAAAGCTAATACATGAACAATATCATAGTCATTAACTATATTAAATTTTTTTTTAAGTTCAATGTTGTAAATTCTTTGACTACTTAGTGTATTATTGTTCATGCATTAATTTGAGCATGTTTTTCATTTTTTACAAATTATTTTAATAAATTTTTCAGGCTTCAATATATCAAACTCATAAAGAAGACATAAACCAATGGCTGGTATCAATATCCTCAACGATTTTATCCATCTTATGATCAAACATAACCATCAACAATTTAATATTTATATCTTATGCAATTATTAATAGTAAGATATATAAAAATATACTTGATTTTTAAACTTATAAATATAGAATGATTCCTTATAATGCTAAAATATATTTTGGGATATTATTAAAATTTGAGATAAAAAAACATATAAGGTTTCTATGTATTAAACATTTTATTTGAAAATTTGAAAATTTTTGGAAGAAAGATATTTTAAGATATGATATGAGTTCTCATATTTAAATATTACTTTATATATATATATATATATATATATATATATACTATCTCTCTATCTCTTCATATATATATATATATATTAATAATAGTACTTTTTATATGTTGCAGAATAAATAATTTATATTTGCAAACTAGGAAATCTAGATTATTCATTATATTTATATATTTAAAATCGAATTAGTAATATATACATTATATTTATAAAACATGCTACTTTATTTTTATCAAAATATAAACTATAAACAAATTTTTAATGAATTTTAAACTGTTTATATTTTATTGATATTTATGTAAAGCCTTCACTCGGAATATATATCGGAGATATGAAAATATCAGATATATATCTTGATACGTATATTATCGGATGTATCAGTGAATTATTAACATACACATTACATTTATAAAATAACTTCTTTGCTATTTTATCAAAATTAAGAACTAAACAATTTAAATAATTTATATTTTATTGATATAGGTAGTCAGGTGGTTGTTTCCATAGCTTTCAAGTAAGTCGTTTCTTCTTCCCATATTCTTCATCCCTTCCTCTAAGTGACGATTTCATATTAAATATATAATGGTCGTTTGGGTTATTGGAAACCACAATAAATGTAGATTTTAACATTAATAAATAATGTGTACAAGCAATATTTTCCTTTACCAAATAATTTATATATGATCTTTATATCCATGGCCTTTAAATAATAAATATACACACTTAGAATAGACCAAAAACACCAATTATTTCTTAAGCCACTATAATATAAATAAAATTTTAAATTATATTTAGTACTTTTTTCCCTATTTTTACATTTATTCATTACTTTTTACATCATAGTAATATATTCCTCATAATTGTTCTCATCAAAACTTATAATCCTCAACCCCTTCTATTCTCATGTGTCCAGGCTCAACCTTCTTCATTGAGTTGGGTTGCAATAAAATAGAGTATGTTACTGTGACCACCCCCAAAACCCAGAATTAAGTTTTCAAGTTCAAGGGGCTAGCACAGATATCTACATATACTACTAGTATTAATTTCAAGTTCAAATGACCATGAACAATAATATCATAATTCATTTTAACTATAATTAAATTTTTTAAGTTAATATTGTATTAAAAATGGGTAATATTGTTTCATCACATTAAGGCTAGGCATTCTTTCATTTTAAATTATTTTTAATAAATTTTTTTCAAAAAAACTAAATATAATAAACTCACAAAGAAGACATTAAACCAATGGCTAGGTATAATATCCTCAATAAATCGCTTGATTATCATCTTATATTCAACCATATACATCTAACAATTTATTTTAATATTTTATATCTTATATATATTATTAATAGTAAAGATATATAAAAATATCTTGATTTTTTAAACTTATAAAAATATAAAGATAATTCATATATTAAAATATATTTTTGGATATTAATAAAAATTTGAGATAAAAAATATATAAGGGTTTCATATATTAAACATTTATTTTAAAGAACACAAGAAAATTTTTGAAAATCATTTTTAAAGATATGATATGATTCCATATTTAATGTTTACTTTATATATATATATATATATATATATATATATAAATATATATATATATCTATATATATATATATATATATATATATATATATATATATTTTAATATATTACTTTTTATATATTTATAGGAACAAAATAATTTATATTTCTATAAACAAAAGAAATAGATTATTCATTATATTTATATAAAATCGGAGTAGCCAATATACCTCTTGTACATTTATAAAATAACATTTTCTTATTTTATCAAATATAAACTACAAACAAAATTTAATAATTTAAATAATTTATATTTTATTGATATTTATGTAAAAATATTCTCTCAGATATATCGGAGTATACGAAGAATATCAGATATATATAATGAATCATAGAAAATGCCAGATATATATCTTCGATACATTATCTTACCGGATACGGAAAATCGAATTTATTAATATATACATTACATTTATAAAACCTTTTTGCTTATTTTATCAGTTGATATAAACATTTAAATAATTTATATTTATTATTATAGGTAGTAAGATGGTTTATTTTCACAAAAAAAACAAATCATTGATTTCTTCATATTCTTCACATCCACCACTCTAGTAAATGACTTTACTCCCATAAATATAATAAGATCGTTTGGGTTTTATTAGGCCGACTTAATGAGCAGATTTTAAGCACATTAATAAATAACAATGTGTACAAGCAACTCAATTTAAAGAAATAGAAAGAATTCATTATTTTCATTTTATTTTAATTACTAAATTTAACACTATTTTTTAAAATCACATTTTGAAAGTATACTGGCACAAATAAGTAAGAGAATCTGTCGAATATTTTGTTCTTTGTTAGATGCTTTCAACTAGACTGTTGCTTTGTGGATATCGCGATTATGGTACCAGGACTTTATGATTTTCAATCCGCAATGAAAATTTACGTATGCTTTGCTTTGCATCAAACTGGCGATGTCGGGTTCTGGTGATTGAATTTTAATGGGAGGCAACTATTCTTCCACACAATTGGGTGTTGCAGCACTTGATCCGGGGGTGTCTAGTTGTGACAAGATCGGCCATGATCTCATGTCTCTGTCCTAAGGACCATGTATTCAAGAAAATGACCATAGGCCTATACGTCATGCTCATAAAATGTATATTTATACAAAAGCATTTATTTACAATTGTATTTAATTCTAATTTATACAAAGCGGGTCTCTTACACCCAGGACTTTTACAAAAGCAGAAAATACAAGATAAGGCCATCTTGTGGTTTGCCACCCTAAGGCCTCGGAAGCGTTGATCCCCAGCGTGTCTTACCTAAAAAAATAGTCCTGACAGAATGAAGCGACCAGTAGTGGAATTTCCCCTACTTGGTTACTCCCCACCTAAGTGCTTGCAATGGCACACAGAGCATACAACATGCTATCTTATCACTCATGCATATGTTAACAATTTAAATCTCATGCATCATGTTATTCAATTTATAATAATAACGTAAACTTAGGCTCACATAGGCTAAAGCACAATCCCAAACCCAGTCCATCTTGGAAGCGCACAATTCACACCACGTGTTATTTTTCTCTGCATGACAACACGCATCAGCGCGATGTGCGAAGCGGTCAGGTGGGCCTGCCATATTGGGATTTGTCCGGTCGGTCCGAATCTTTTGGGCAGAGACCCACAAACCATCAGAGGCGCCGGCAATCTGTCAATTCACATGACCATAGAAAGCGAAAGTAAAGCAAGTAGGAAAAACCCACCTTTAGGGTTTGTGAAACTCCCCAAAGGCAGTCCACACGTTGTCCTCTTCGGTGTAGAACAACTCTCCTTCTTGTCGCGAAAGAATCGAATGGTCAGGATCGGCTACAAGCAGAGAAGGAAGAGATTCTCTCTCACAGAAATGAGATCAGACCTCACCGGATCTTTTCTTTTCTATTATACTACGTTTCCCTTTTTGCTTTTGTTTCTTTTCCCGTTCTGCTTTCTTTTATAACTCATTTCTCCCAGCTTTGCCCCATTTACCCTCGTTTCTCCTTTCTCTTTTCCCCTTCTCTCCTCATTTTGGAGCGCGTCGCATCCAAATTCGAAAGGAGAATTTCCTCCTTTTCTCTAACCACTTGTGTGGCTATCAATTTTCCTTTTCGTTTCTTTTATTTAATTCTCTTTTGTAAGCGTCGTCACTTCGAGTGGATCAATGTGACCATGGGATCATGCCACCCATGTCGGCTCAATGTGAGCCATGTCTTTTATGCCAAGTGTCACACCTTTTGAGGAATGCCATGTGGCATCCTCAACCTACCCAGTCATCATGCAGACACTTGCGTCTCAGCATTGAAATCCAGGCCACCTCGGAATCCAGCGAAATTCGACGTGATTTCATTAAATTCGAGAGGCGATTTCACTTCAGTCGTCCGTTTAGATCATCGAGATCTAGAAAATTCAGTTTTGGCCCGGAAATTACCGTTTATCCTTCCTTAGGAAATATGGATTTAGGGTCTGGAGCGATCCTTGTCTTTGATGGAGGCGAAGGCCTCGGCCCCTCTATCCTTTTGCTAAGTGATCGGTGGCGATAACGGTAGCTTTTTACGAGGGGCTGGGGTGGTGGGCGGGTGGTCCAACTATATCGATTCCCCACTAAGCAAAGGACTAAGGGCTCATGATGGTGGTTAGATCTTGAGTCGGCTCCCTTGAGATGGGAGCTTGTGGGTAACAACAGGTTGTACTATGACATAGAGTGGTTGCTCTGCCTCTCATAGTTGTGATAACCTTGTGTATGGACCTATGAGCTAGAGTTACCGCCACTGGATGGTTTCATATCCATTCATGGAGTTCAACCAATACATGTGTCCCTGCTTGATTAGTGAACATTAAGATATGGCCCACATCTAGAGAGATTGCTTATCTGATTGCCCACGTTCCTTAAGGGAAAACCTAAGCCGCTAGACACGAATCTTGTGGGCTTCATTCTTATTGTCGACAGCTCTCTTGGCGTGAATGCTTATTATAGGGTTAGCTAAGAAGAGGATTCTTCGTCTAGTGGTTCCATGCAGTGAAAAGGTTAGAGATGGAGCTGAAGGCGATTCTTGATATTTGCAAAATTAGATGCCAAATTAAATAAAACAATTTTTTTAATTTTTTAAATATATGCTTTTATTTAATTGGCATTAAACCGGATATGAGAGTTTCAATTATATCATAAAAAATATGGTTACTCTTATATTATAATATCTAGTTTTCTTAATAGAAAAGACCATTAAAAAAGCAAATGAAAAAAACCAAAAGCCAAATATTTTGGTTTTCTAATTCAGTAATAAGTCATGAAAAAATAAAAATAAAAAAATTTGAAAAGCCAAAAATAAAGCAACGACCTAAATATCGTGTAATAACATACATAGCACATTAAGAAAGTTGATTCCAAAGCATATTAGGTGAAACCTAGCCAGTACTTTCACATAGGAGCAGATTTACGTGTAGTTATGGGGTGTCAATTGAAAGTCCTAACTTGCAGAAAAAAACTTTATAAGCCCTTTTTTGTAGTTTAAAAATATAATATAAAGCTATGAATTTGAGAATTCGAATGCAAAAGCGACTTTGTTTTATTGCAACCTAGCGGGCATTCATATCTTAATTAGAAGTTCTTAGATAAAACTACTTCATGTCTTATAGAAGGTATTACTAATACTCTCACATAGGCGGAGTCATTACTAAGACATCGAGGGTATCACATCTATATTTAGTCATTCGAAGTCTCTTTTATTAGTAGTGACACCTTAAAATATATATATATATATATATATATATATATATATATATATATATATACTATATATATATATATATATATATATATATATATATATATCGGTTTATTATAATCTTGATACCACTAATATAAATCCGGATCGACAACTGTACTTACAAGTGTTTTGCTTTTAGAAGTTGGTCGACCAGGGTTGGTTGATGTTGAAATCGAAAAGATCCGGAGCAACAACATCGACCCAGGATCGAGCCAGGTAGAGATTGGAGGTTTTCCCAGGAAATAAGGAGGGATCGGGACAAAATAAGGGGATCGATACATCCTCCTTAAAAAATAAGTGTGGTTTGATTTAAAAGTCAAAGATGTTCGAGGAAAAATCTCAAAACACCCTTATGTTATGGTAATAGATTGGCGTATGTGCCCATAAGTGTTACAAGGCAATAAAATGTCTCAAGACTCGAAACTAGGACCCCTCGTCTCCCCTAAATGTCTCGTCTTTTAAACTTTGGAAACGCTTTACACGCCCGACTTAGGCGTGTGGACTACATGCAATATGTTATGATAGTAGTTTATCTACTACCATAGCCTTTGTTACCACCATAACAGAGAGGCGGTTTTGAGATTTTTTTAGCAACTTTGACTTTTAAACCAAATAACAATTATTTTTGGAGAGCATGTATTGATCCCTATTTTGCTTTCTTGATCGCTTATGTACAAATATTTTTGTATGGATGTCGGAAACATGAACAAAGATATATCATTGCTAGAAAATTGAGTATCATCATCAACAGTTCAACACCAGCCAGGCATGCATTTCTTGAAAGAGGTCATTATTATTAGCCCACATTCCATATATATCTCTTCACCATTCACGGTGTTTTATCATAACAAGAATGGATTCTTATCCGGCCTTTAATTCTCTACAATATACAAGCATCAGTTCAAGTTATACATGTATCCCAACGAAATCACGAACGCTCGGAGATGGGGATGAAGAATTAAATTAAAATAATATACTTTGAGCACGAGAGGCGGATGGGCCAGGCCGAGAACCCGAGCCCAGAGCGGTTGCCAGCCGGTCACGGAAGGCGACTTGCTCTCATCCCTTTTATATCGGTTGCGACTCAGCCGCCTCCACCAGGAGTGCTACAATCCACCTTGTAATTGTAGTGCCTATTACAAAATATGAAGTAATTGTCGACATGGTGATCTCGAATAAATGTAGGTCCATTTTCATCAATGGCATATGACCTTTAAACGATACCTATCCTGATGGAGGAGAGTATAAAGACATTTAGACCTAATTAAATATATGGATAATCAGTTGAAGATTTTGATTCGGTGATGAGGGACGAGTCTAAGTATATCCTACATGTCCCTGACCAGAATACTCTACTCATGAAATCACATCACAATAATTCTTATTAATATTATACTGATAAATTATTTTTAATATTCATGATTTTTTATAACAATTCACTTCACAAATTGGAATAGAGTATCTGGGTAGGGCATGATAGCTTAGAATCTTTACACTTTATTTGGGGTGTGGGTGTGCATTCGAGAATGAAGATGCAATCTTAAATTTACCTAATTACCTTGGAAGTGGTATGGAGATGCAATGAAATAGTAGGGACAAATTGAGGAGGAGAGGCTTGTATGTTTGATTACTCATAGCAAATCAGATCCTGGCAACCCTCGACTGTTAAAATATTTTTCACGTGGGAGAAGAGGGCTAATTGTATGCGAAGATAGTCATTGATATTGAAAGAGGGGTTCTCGAGAAAAGCGGAACGGGAGTGAGATTCGACATTCAAGAGGCTCGATTCTGACGAGAATGGAAGAGATGTTCGAGTGGTTAATTCCACGAAGGATGGACCCACGAGTGCGGTGTCCGCTTCATATGCATAAGCACACTCCGCGACTACGAGTTCGACTGTATGCAGGGAACACAATTTGTTCCCACATTATGAGTTGGTAGCGCCATGTTTCAGGGTTTTTGTCTGGATTCTGACAATAAGCAGTGTTCGAGAGACTAGTATTACACCACGGGGTTCCCACCCGGCTTTGCACCATACATGAGTGTAAGTAAGAGATAAACACACACATTATTATTATTAGTTCACATAACAAGACAAGGATGACGATTATTATGTTAAAACTGCATGAGATGCCAATGTTGCGAGGATCAACTTCAGCGAAGGGAAGACTCTTGGCTGGCAAATGCTTTCTTTGTGAGCACGAAGAAGAAACCATAAAAGCATCTTCTTATACACTCTCCGGTCGGCTCGTATGCTTTGGGAGATTCTTTTGGCGATTACTGATATGAGATGGGTTTTTCTTTCTCAGTTAGCCAGGCCCTTCTTTCTTGGGAAGGAATGAGTGGGTAAAACATAAAAAAAAGTTTGAAGAGACCAGAGACCACGCCTCTTTGAAGAATTTGGTGTGAAAGAAATAGATTGACTTTTGATGTCGGTCTTCTTTGAGTATAGTGGGGATATTGATAGGTCTTTGCTAGATTTTTTAACATAGATGGGGTAGTTAAGCCGTTTTGGCTCCCTTTTTTAACTACTCCTTGAAGTATACTCCCAGTATACTTTTGGTTGCTCTTTTTTTTGCGGTTATTACATGCCGTTTGTTTACCGATAAAAATAAAAATAAAAATAAAAAGTTAAAAGGCTAAATCGAGTGAGATGCTCCACACTAATGGTTATATCAGGAACTCGGCGTTCTTGATGAAATTTGGTTGTTTTGAAGATCAACAAGCTGCGAGTGAATGCTTTATCTTGTATCCTTGTCTTTGAATGTATCATTGAATGAATTGTCCTTTAGTTTACTGAGTTGGATGATTAATTTTCCTTATGAGTATAATTTTATTTTATTAAATAGTGAAATACTTATTTAATATTAATTTTATCATTTTCAATAAAAGAAACATATATTTTTTATAACTAGAAAATTAACTACTTTAAAAACATATTAACAAAAACATGTGTAATTATTAAAAAATTATATAACAGTTTTCAAAGAATTTTAATGAAATTTATTTTTATAATAATTTTCACAAATAGCAATAAAAACGGGTTTATAAGAATGTGTGTGTAAGACACTTAAAAAAATAGTAAAAAATAGTTTTAACATATAAATCTTATATAAAATATCATTATTAGGGATCTAAATCATTTTAAAAAAAATATTATTTGGTTATGCAAATAAATTTTCATTGAGTTATAGCATATTTTTATGTTTTAAATTAAATTTATATTTAAAGTTAATAATTTAAAAATATATAAAAATGAATTCAAGCCCAGTAGGTAAGTTCGACCTTAACCCCAGACCAGTGAGTGGCTGTCGGACCTGAATTCTATTCGAGGCGTAAAGGCGAGCTGGCCTCCTAAGAGTGCGGGCCAAAGTGAGGCGCTGTGTCAGGCTACAGGCGAATCTTTGGTATGGTGGAATAAGAAGGAATAAAAACTTACCTTGTTCACATGTTTGGAAAGTGAAAACTTTTGTGGAACACTCCCATATAGCGATCCACGTTCTAGAATCTTTGGAAACATCATTGAAATTCAATCTGCTGGAAGATTCATAAAAAAAAAAAAATTCATATTTTGATGTTGTATTATTTAATGTTAGGGGCTTGACTTACGGTGTGGTGAGGATTTGTTAAGGTTGAAAACCAAAGGCTGGAGCTTGAGGATGCTTCAAAGGTTGTTACTTAAGTATTTGGAGTTATTACACAATTTCGGTTCCTCAAAAATACCAACTTGTTAGAGATAAGACTATATAGAACTAGGGATTGGCAATTTTCTCCGAACCCCATAAAGAATCTGATACTTGACTTGAATTGAGGAGGGTATGGAGGAACATTTTAGATCTAGTTAAATATTCGGGTAATCGAGTTCGAAGATTTTCAGATTCGGGAATGAGGTCGAGTCTGAGTATTTCTTACCCATCCCCAACCCAAATACCCAATTACATATAATATATATTTTATGTGTTGGTTTGTGGGTTTTCTAGCTCTTTTCTCTCCTTTGGCCTTTTGGGTTTCTTTTGTAAACTACGCTAGGTACGTTTTCTTTAATGATACTTCTTTTTGCCTATCAAAAACAATATATATATTATATTAAAAAGCCTTAAAGATATGGAAAACATTTTAGAAAGCCCAATTAAATATTCGAGTAGTGGGTTGAAAGTGTCTTCAGTTCGGGAATAGGAACGGGTTTGAGTGTATCCTACCCCAAAGGCAAGATTTTTTTAAGCGATTCATTTACCAATTGAATAGGATATTTGGGTAGAATGCAGGTACCCAGTGCAAATCGATTGAAGATGACCTGAAAAAATCTAAATCAGATGGTAGAATAGAAATAGGGCTATAAATAATAAATGGAGATGAGATTTTCTAAATGCATATAGAGAGAGAGAAAAGAGATTTTCTAAAAACATTTATTTAATACAAAGCTGAATAAGGTATTTGTTAGGGTAGTGGTACTGAATCTTTAATATATATATATATATATCTCTGTTGTAAACAATTTATTTCATAAATTTTAATAAGGTATTTGGTTAGGATAGTGGTACCCGATCCTTTAATAGGGATTAAAAATCTAAATCTAGGGTGAGAATAGCGATAGAAATAATAAATGGAAAGCGGGGATAGAATCTAAATGTTACCCAAATCCGACCCCATTACCATCGAATATATAGAACAACTCACACATAGATAACAACACACATAACTAGATTACATTCTGTTAAGTTTAGTCTTGTCAGTAAGTTGATTGCTAAATTCACGAAGAGAACATAACATCGGAGAAGAGCCAAGAAAGATCATGGCAAATCTTACTTGTACTGTGCTCGGCCGAACCGCAAAACAAGCAAAACAAAAGCAAGCTATAAAACAAGCACCTGATTCATTGGCGTTTGTTAGGTTGTTTGAGGTTTGATAGACGAGGCCCGACCAAAGAGAATTTACGTGAACGCTTTGTTGCAAATTAAGACAAGGTTCATTCAATAAGCGTTGAGTGTGGTTTGAACAAAGTCGGAACCATCTTTCTTAAACAATAGGCCTCCTAAAACCTGTGATTTTTAGGGTTGTTCTTATGAATATCATGGCTTCACACTAGAGGTAATGTATATAGACTTGATGACCCGCTAACCCACGTATTTTATGGTAGCGAGATAGAATCAGACTGACAAACTAGCCCATTTTGGCTCGTTGTTTAATTTAAAAAAATTTAATGACTATACAATTTTTTTAAATGACTATTACTAGATTGTTAAAAATAATAGTTTTCTTTATGAAAAATAGAAAATAGTTGTTTATAGAAAAATAATAGTTATTAAATAATTATTTTAATAAAAATAAAATATCTGGTATAAAAAAATAATTTAAAATAAAATAAAATAATTTTATATTAATCTCTTAATAATAAACTATAAGTATTTCAAAAGCAATTTATTTTACAAAATATAAAATTTGTAAATTTGTTAATTATTATTTTTTTAATTTTTTAGTTTTATTTGTGTTAGAAAGGGTTGGGCTCATGCATGCAGCCCCATACCCGCGCCCGTAGAGAGTCAAGTCAGAGTCCATTATGGACTTTCAAATTTACAAGGAGAGGGTTCGAATCAAAAACCTCATATCAAATCAAGTTTTGATACCATGTTAAACACGACCAATTCTCCTAAAACCTCGAGCTTTTAGGATTTAGATTTAACATAAATATCATGGCTTCACACCCTCCCTCACACGCATGCATCATAAATCCCTTACCCATGCATGAGTGAGTCGGTGTCCATTCATGTTTTTCAATTACAGGAAGAGTGTTAGAGACCAAAACTTCTTGTAAACCAGAAACTTTGATACTATGTTAAACCAGCGACTATACTGTATTAGTAGATTGGATTTAACATGAATATCAGGCTTCAAATCTAAAAAAGGAAGGAAAAAAAGCTAAGAGGGTTAATGAGAAGTTCCTCACAAAACCTCGGGAGTCTAGACAAGTACAATATTATCAAGGTATATTTGAATGTTGTTCCCATCAAATAGTCTGTCATCATCAAATGAAAGCAAAGTCAGCCCTGAGTAGGAAGAGAAGAAAGAAGGAGCTTTGGACTTATTTAGTTTTTCAAAAAAAAAAAAAAAAACTAAAATAATTTAAAATTGAAAATAATGTTCAAACTAATACATGAACAATAATATCATAATCATTAACTATGACATTAATTTTTTAAATTATCTTGTAAATTCTATTTGCGGTATTATTGTTCATGTATTAATTTGAGCATTATTTTCATTCCTAAGTATTTTAATAAAGAATTTTTCAAAAATACTAAATATATCCAAAACTCATAAAGAAGACATTAAACCAATGGCTGGTTATCCCAGCTTACACATGTGTGGTTCCATGCGGTGAAGGTTCCAGAATGGAGCTGGCGATTCTTGTTGAAATAGGTATAAAATTAGATACCAAATTAAATAAAACAATTTTTTTAATTTTTTTAATATATCTCTTTAATTTAGTTATTAAACGGATCCTTAAGTATCAGTGATGTAAAAATATGATTTTCTATATTATAATATCTAGTTTTTGCAGCAGAAAAAATATTAAAACAAAGCATTGAGAAAAAACCAAAAGCCAAATATTTTGGTTTTTCTAATTCAATATCAGTCTGAAAATAAAATATTGAAAAGCCAAAAGTAAGCGCGACCTAAATATAGTGTAATAATACATAGCATTAAGAAAGTTGATTCCAAAGCATATTAGGTGAAACCTAATGATACTCACATAGGACTGATTTACGTGTAGTTATGGGGTGTCAATTGATAGTCTATTTTGAAAAAAATATAATATATAGCCATTTAAAAATAATATGTATAAGCTATGAATTTGAGAGTCGAATCACAACGGCTTTGTTTGTGCAACCTAGCGGTATTCATATCTCAATTAGAAGTTCTTAGATAAAACTACTTCATGTCTTACATAGAAGGTATTACTAGTACTCTCACGTGGGCAGTCATTACTAAGAAACATCGAGGTATCTGTCTATATTTAGTCGTTGAGAAGGGTCTCTTTTATTAGTGGTGACACCTGAAAAATTATATATATATATATATATATATATTATATATGGGTTTAGTGTAGTGCATTTGAATAGAAAATCAGGATCAGGCCTTTATTAATACAAGTGTTTTGCTTTTGAAGTTGGTCGACCCATTTAGTTGATGTTGAAATCGGAAAAGATCAGCTCATTCTTTATGAGCTGGATCAGACAGTGAAATTGGAGAGTTTGCCCAAAGAAGGAGGATCGGACCCGGGTGATTGTTTGAATTCGAGCCACGAGAGAACAGGTGAGTTATAGTCAGTGTTGAGGAAGAGAGAATAAGACATGTTGTAGTAAGTTCTTACAGAAGTTGAGCTCAGAAGGTTCTGATCATACAGGTTGTTGGGTGCAAACCACCATTTGGATTAGAGATAGAAAGAAAGAAAAAAAAAATATGTAAATTTTTATAAAGAGAAAGAAAAAAAGGAAGAACTCAAAGTTCATGGTAGTTATTTGATTTATTTGAAATTTATGCTTATTGATGGATGTTGATTACAAAAAATATTTGATAAAAGAGAAAACTAAATTGATAAAGAGTCCATCATGTGCAAATCTTGCATTAGTGAACCTTGAGTCTTTGTTGAGTTGTACCCAGGTTCACTATGCAATACTAAGCATGTTCTCACTCTATCATTTAGACCCTCATTCTTTCAAAGATAGGGCTAGGTTTTAAGTCTCTTGTTTACAAAATTTGGAAATAGGAGCTATGCTTGGATTACGCCATAAAAAAAAATGCACATGTTTTAGGAAGTATAGATGCAATTGGGAAATTGAATAGTTTAAATAGACTTAGGGATGTTGAAACTTCTGAGTTCCCTAGGTTTGGAGTGAGCGAGCAGATGGAGCCACCAGTTGAATGACAAGGTCACACTGATGAATTAAAATTACGTATCTTTTGAACCGTTTCACCCTCAATAAGTGCCCTGGCAAAGAGGAAGGTTGGTTCCTCCATATATATTAACTTCAATTTGATCGTGTCCAGCTGATGTGGGACTTCCAACACTCCCCCTCACACGAAGGCTCCTCCGCCATGATCCAGACACTTAGCCGACTCTAATACCATATTAATATTTTAGATCTCCTTTCACCCCTCACTAAAAGGTCTTCTAGTAGAAGAAAGGTTGATTCCTCCGTATATATTCACTTGATTGCATTATCATGATACAAGACTTCCAGCCCATTCCCTCACATGTAAGCTCGTTTTTTTCTTTCTTTTCTTTTTCCCAGTCGTTCTAGAGGATGACAAATGTGAGCCCCTCCACCATTGTAAAACCCCAAACTGATTGAATGTTATAATAGTAGTTTTTGAACTGATTAGAGGTCCAATGATAGAAATGAGGGTAGATTAAATTTAAGACGCTCCGGACGTCATTTTGGCTCAGTTAGAAATTTTCGAAAATTATGTCCAGTTTAGGAATAATTTTCTTATTTTTATCGGGATGGAGGGGTTTCTGAAAGAATTTTAAGAAATTTCAGTTCCTATGACTTTGAATGATATTTTAGAAGAAATTGGAGATTTAAGTGAATAGTGATTTTGGATGAAATTTGGAGCCTAACGCGATATTTTTAGTGGGCGAAAAATACAAAAATGTCGAGAAATAATCATAAGTCTAACGGCGAAAGCGGAGTGAAAGCAGGGGGTCCGTTTGGATAGTTTCGAGCTGGCCGACGTGGTCGGATAATATACGTTATTGTCCAGGATTTGGAATTTAATGATTTTTAAATCCGTTCGAGGTGATTTGACTGAAATTCCTTGTGAAGGATTTAAGTTAGAATATTTTATGTTCAAATTTAAATATAGGCAATAATAGAATATTTTGACATATAATCGATATAAAAGCATTAAAAGGTGAAAGCAGGAGATAAATCTGCTATAAGGGAGATATTTAATTATACTAGCCAATCAAAATCTTTCTTAATAGCTAAGTTATGATTTAAATAATCGGTAATGGCTTGGTCTCATAAATGGACCTATGAGAGGCTTGGATTAAAGAGACATTCACTTTACACAATAACCAATTGAATTCTTTGACTTAAGGGTAATTTTGGAAAGTTGGAATTTAAAAAAGCAAAGTAGGATTTAAGTCTCCAAATAGAGGAGATCACGTATGAGGAAGGAGAGAAAGGAGAAAGAGAAAGAAAGGGGAGAAAGGAAAGAGGAAGAGAAAGGAGAAATCCAAGTTGGGGAGGTGAGTTTTCTTTGTTTTCAAGCTTTCAAGTGATCTTCAAGTGGTAATCAAGAAGGAGCCAAAGAAACTCAAGAAACAAATGGTTTCATGGTGGGAAAGTTAGGGTTTGATGTTTTTCCATGTTTAATGTCTTAATTGGTATGGATGTTAAATTGATGGTATTTAAGGTTTAATGGTGCTGGCAAATTTAATATCCAATTGAAAACCATGGTTTAGGTTAGGGTTTTGACAAAATCAAGTGAGTAAAGGTTGAGGGTTTGATGGTGAATTGTGTGTGTTGTTATGTTGAAATGGGTATAATGCATCCAGATTTAAGTGTTTAGAGTGAAAGAAAAAAATGGAAGAAGAAACACATTTTGGTCAATTTTTGGGCAGCAATCTCGGTACAGGAAATGTCCTGTTTTCTGTTTTGACCAGTTTTGGTATTTTGGCCATAACTTGCTCAATTTTGATCCGATTTGAGTGATTTAAGTGGTTACGTAAAATAGACTTGAAGGAGAACAAAACTTAAGAAGAATGTATCGCCAAATTCTGATCATAAGTAGCCTAAATATTCACTCAAAGTACGACCATGTGCAAGCCAAATTCTGGTTCAGTTTTTGAACATAGATTAGCCCGGTTATTTGGACGTAAAGTGAGTTTCGGTGCTCAGGTGGGTGATTCAATTGGAGATAGAACCCTTAGCACCTTAACTTTAAATGAGTATAAGGACATAGTGTCAAAATATGAAGTCAAGACCTCGGAAAAATGAGTAGCCTATAGCGTCACTAGAAAAATCGGTAAAATGACTAGTTGGCATGAAAATGCCATAACTTTAGTTTGGATGATCCGATTGGATTGATTCCAATTCCTAAGTAAAATAGATTCCTAGAGGAATAAGAATATAGGAATAGTGTTTTATGGGTGGATTAAATGAAAATTATATGGTTAATGTGTAATTGTGATTTTCTTGGAAAAGATTGAAAAGGACATCGGGCCAGAACGGGAACTGTGAAGCAAGCGGGATTGAGCGGTGGCTGTGAGTGTAAAAATGATGTTTGCAAATTGAGGTTTTAAAAAGTGAATTATTTTGATGTTAAAATGAAAAGTTTAATGTAAATGTTTATATTGCCTAAATGAGAAAAGTTTTGACAGAAATGAAAATTTTAGTAACATGTTACCTGCACATCAATATATATATATTTATCTTAAATTATATATGTATGCATATGTTAAGGCATTATGAAAGTTAAGCGGGCAAAGAATGCATATGTATATTTGCATATATATATGAGTTTTCATGATAAAGTAAAGGATTTAAATGGATTTATAAATGTATTTTTGATAAATGTTTCTTGATGGTTACCCTAACCCCATATGGCTGTTATGGCGATATCGTAGAAGTACCTTAAAGCGTGTAAGGATTTAGAGGGTAAAGTTATGGGTTACTAGCGAGGAGAAATTAGGTGTCTAAGTATGTATCCTTACACGTGATAGGTGCTATGATTTGGAACCACATGCAAGCGTAGGAGTTTCTCGCGACATAGTGGTTATGGCGGAATGTGTATCCCCTCATAGTCGGTACCAGGAAGCTGTTCGGTGTGTTTATTTCACAGGTTCCATCGAGAAGGAAAGAAAGAAAGAAAGTTTAAGGCATAAATGGTTTTAATTGTATAAGTATGTATTAGAAGGAAGAAAAAAAAGTTTAAGGTATAAATGTTTAGAAGCATAAATGGATTTTAAATGTACAAGTATTTATTGAAAGAAAGTTTAAGGCATAAATGTTTCAAAGCATAAATTGATTTTAATGGTATAAGTATTTATTGAAAAGAAAGTTTAAGGCATAAATGTTTAAGGTATAAATGGATTTTAGTTGGATAAGTATGTATTATTTTGGTATATACTGAAAATGTTATTTTAATGAAAATGTACACTCACTGGGCTCCTTTAGCTCATTCTTTTCCATATGTTTCAAAACATTTTGAGGACCCAGAGACGGAGTGCGCCCGATAAAGAGGACCCTCTGTCGCGATGAGTCGAGCCATTGATGAGGCGGCATTTGTGATTTCATTGTATATATAATTTTGCATATTGTTTTATGTTGAATATTTTGTTATGTATATATGTATATGTATAAAGTTGAAAAGGAACTACGTGGGCTTTGATCCTCAGTGGATGAGAATGCGTGGTCGGCAAGTCGAGCTCAAGCCCAAAAAATGCTTTGATAAAAATGTGCATGGAATTTAAGAGGTTTGAATGTTTTGATGATTTGAGTAAGCAATGTATATGTATGTATATTGTGTTGATTGGGTTTGTGGACGAAGTCCTAATATGGGAAGAAGTATAAAATTGGATTTATAAGTGTTTTAAATGCTTTTATGGGGTTTTGTAAATTTGGAGAGGGTAGAAAAGCAGAAACTGTGATTTTCGAAAATCCAAGTGTTTGAAAAACAAAAGAAAAGAAAAGAAAAAAAAATTTATCACTTCGCTTCCGCATTATTTTCTAAAGATATGTTAAAGATTGTAAAGGGGTTCGCTCCATGGATTTTATTTGAGGTTTAAGAAGAAGTTTCTATATCCATTGGGTCTTAGGGAACTCTCGGGTTCATGAGGATTCATCAAGGTGGATCTTCAAAAACGTGGTGTCGAGCCACGGTTTCGAATGTTATAAGATTTGAAATTTTTATTTTCATATGATTGTTTAATGTTTATTTTAAGAATTTCATAAATTATTTATGTGATTTAAAATCATATATACGTACATGACATAGTAAAATTTTGAATTCACGGAAAATGTCGTCGGTAGGCTACGCCACCAGGAGGCTCTGAGGCATTAGTACCACCACAGAAATCTGAGGTTTCATTTATAAGAAATAATACTAGATCTTTTGAGTTGGAAGGTCTAGACAAAAGGAGTCTTGGACTTTAATTTCAAAGATTACATACGGAGAATAGGAGAATAGTGTGAGTGAAAATATCATAAAAAGTTGGAAAAGAAATTGTAGGCATGTGTAGAAGGTCCATCATCATCTGACACCTTGGGAATATTGTGTAATGTAAATCGGACTCGATCGAATGGGAGTCTAATTAGGTAGATAATCTGTTACTACTTCAACATGGAAATGATAATGTTCTCTGAGGTTCAAAGCGGGGATGAGCAATTAGAGGACATGGGAGATCGATATTTCGAATCAGTGTCAGATGATTGTTGAAAAAAAAAAAAGTTGAAGAAGACGATTCTAATGATAGATTAACATATAAAATGCATGATCTTATACATAATCTTGCATAATCAATTGTAAATGAGGTCCCTTATTCCAAAAATACCCTGAGTTATGTATCGAGAAGTTAGTCATGTATCATTGCTTGAAAAGTTGAATCAGATGATAAAGATAAAATGGAAAAGCAAGGTCCATATCATGGCTTGAAGGAGTTTCTTGTAGGTTTTAGTCCGAGAGATTTGGACCCTGGTAGCGTCGGCGACCCACACACGATGCGACGGGTAGTAGGCGCGATTAAGGATGAGGAGCATGGGTTTGAAATCCCGGGCTCTGTGAGTCGAAAATAGAAGCAGTGGGTCGATGTGGATTTAGGGAGGTTCAATTAAGCAATTAGGGTTTATGGATTATTTATCTAAACCTCAGGTGAGGTTATATTAAGGCTTTAGCTATTAAATTGACATGATTACAAGTTGATTTTGCTAAGAAATTGAAAAGAAAGGAGAAATGAGATTATAAGGATTGTCAATTTAGGTCAACCTTGGATGTTAATGGAAGTGATGGTTTGATTGGTTTTAATTGATTTAATGACATTACTTGAAATGCTTGGAAGGAATTAATGGAATTAATGGAATTAAAAGTTGAAAGAAAACAGGAGGGATGAGAGGGTTAGACGAAAGGGTTTAATTGGAAATGCATTGGTTTGATTTAGGTTTAAATAAATCAATGACATTGGATAATTATCAAATATAATTTCTTGAAAGAAAATGGAAGAAATTGAAGAAATAATTATGAATGTGTGACATGTAGGATTTGACCACATTAGGAGAAGTATGGAAAAGTTGAGGTTTCCATTGGGTGCAATCGGTGGAAGTGATTAAATTCCTAATGGTTTGCTAAGGTGAAAGGGCATTATGGGTTTTTACTTTAGGATGCTATTGGCTTGATTTAAGGCTTGCAAAGATATTTGTCATGAGCCTTGATTTAGTGGAAGCGAATTGGATAAAATTTAAGACTTTTATAGTGAGGATGTTCCCGAGACGAGCATTTAGAGACACGGTGCAGACATTCTAAGTTTCTAGTCATGCCATTTGGACTTAAGTACTTGGTACTTTATGGATCTCATGAACAAGATTTCAGGCCTTACTTAGATCGGTTTGTTATCGTGTTTATTGACGATATCTTGATCCTATTCGAGAATGATGGAAAGAACATGCAGAGCACTTGAGGATAATTTTTCGAACATTGCGGGAACATCGGTTATATGCTAAACTCGGTAGAATTATTAAAGTTTTGGCTCGACGATTGTCACTATTTTTAGGACACATAGTTTTACTGAGAGGGGATCTCGGTGGATCCACGAGAAGGGTGACTATCTTCGGGTGGAAACCTCCTACGGTGTTACGAGGATAAGGAGTTTTATGGGTTGGTAGGAGTATTGCAAGTAAGTTCTTTGAGGATGTTCTAAGATATTGCACCTTTGACTAGGCCGACAAAGAAAGAGGCGGATTTTTATGGTCGAGGCTTGTCGGCGAGCTTCGATGGGCGAAGGGTTGACCTTGGTTTCGGTGCCACACTTCCATCGAGGCGGGATGAAGCTGCGATGTTGTGATGCCCCTGGCGAGGAGTGCAGGTTATGTATTAATGCGGAGAATGAGGTGATTGCATATGCTTCTAGACAATTGAAGAAGCATGAACAGGGCCTCTATTGCAGGCCTTGAGCTAGCGGCCTAGTATTTGCCTTGCGGATATGGAGGCATTATTTATATGGAGTACGTAGGTTTTACGGATCATAAGAGCTGCGGTATCTGATTTGCGCGAAGGAGCGAACATGAGAAGGAGATGGATTGGGCGGGTCAAGGATTATGGAGTGTGCAGATGAATATCGTCACGTAAGAAACGACGTGGTAGCGGATGCTCTTAGTAGGAGACCCATGAGTTCCATATCGCACTTGAGATTAGTGCATCTTCCCCTCGACTCATAGGGCGAGGTCCTTGGGTGTGGTAGGCCTTGGTCGAACCTTGTTAGCCACATTTCATGTACGATCCTGTGTTGATAGACGGGTTAGGAAGCTGGTCGGGATCCTGGATAGTGAAATTTGGGTATAAAGGAAAGGCATTAATTGGGGAGTAAGTTAGAGTGAAGAAAATGGAAGAATAAAATGGAATATGGTTTATTGCATAATTCGGCCAAAATGGAAATGAGAGATTGAGGGTAGTTTAGTAATTTCCATTGTTTTGAATGAAGTCCCGGTTTACCTCACGGTTTTAGTCCAGGTTCTGAGAATGCCGCAACTAGCGCATGATGCGACTTTTCATCCATAGACGGATGGCCAATCTGAGAGGGCTATACAGACTTTAGAGGATATGCTTAGGGCATGTGTTATGGAGTTTAGAGGGAGCTGGGACACCCATCTACCCCTGATGGAGTTTTCATACAATAACAGTTATCAGGTCAGTATTGGTATAGCCCCTTATGAGGATAACATGGAATGAAATGTAAGAACTCGGTCTGACCCCGGGGCGAGGTAGGTGAAAGGAAATTAGTAGGTTCGGAAGTATTTCAAGTGACTTGTGATAAGATCAAAAGTTATAAGGGATAGGCCCGAAAATTGCACAAGGCAGACAAGTTATGCAGGACAATCGTAAGTAGGGACCTAGAGTTAGGTGATGGGGGGTGTATGGTATTTTTGATTTCCCATGGAAGGCGTACTAAGATTTGGGAAACGTGGAAAGTGAGTCCACGATATATTAGACCATACGGATTGTTGAAGGATTGGAGAGGTGGCATATCGATTGGGTTGCCATCTAATCTCGATATGACATTCACGATATTTTCCATGTTCTGCTCTCCACAAGTATATACTAGACCCTTCCACATGTGGTAATGAAAGCAGCCGATTAAATCTGGGAGAATTTGACATACGAAAGGGCAATCGAGATCCTCGGCAAGTCGAGAAGCGAGTTCACGCACCACAAGACTATTCCATTGTGTTGGAAGGTATTGTGGGAGTCATGCGATGAAGCTACATGGGAGCATGAGGACGGATGAAGGCATTATTCCCATCTCTTTCACAGATATTTTAATTTCGAGACCAAATTTTTATAGGAGAATTGATTGTAAAACCCCAGGCCCGATTGAGATGTTATAATAGTAGTTTTGAGGCCCCGATTAAGAGGTCGATAGTAAAGTAGGACGATTAAAATTTGCAAAACGCTCAGGACGTCATTTGGGCATAAAGTGAAAATTTTAGAAAATTATGTCGGATTCCCTAGGAATAGTGATTTTTCTTATTTTTATCGGGATGGAGGGGTTTGAGGAATTTTTAAAAATTTCGGTTCCTATGACTTTGGTGATATTTAGAAAGGAGTGGAGATTTAAGTGAATAGTGATTTTGATTTGAAATTTGGAACTGCTTATTTGATATTTTAATTAGGTAGAAAATACAAAAATCCAGGAAGTAATCATAGAGTCCTAAACTGAAGCGGAGTGAAGCGAGTCCGTTTGGATAGTTCAGGCGTCCGACGTGGTCGGATAATAATGCGCTATTGTCGGATTCTGGAGTTTAATGATTTTCATCCAGATTTCGGTGATTTGAACACGAAATTCACTTTGTGAAGGATTTAGTTAGAATATTTTATGTTCAAATTTAAATATAGACGACCATAGAATATTTTTGACATATAATCGATATAAAAACAGTAAAAGGTGAAACGGAGATAAAATCTGCTATAAGGGAGATATTTAATTGTACTAGCCAATCAAAATCTTTCTTAATGGCTAGTTATGATTTAAATAATGGGTAAATGACTTGGTCTCATAAATGGACCTATGAGAGGCTTGGATTAAAAGGGTAATTCACTTTACAATAACCAATTGAATTCTTTGACTTAAGGGGTAATTTTGGAAAGTTGGAATTTAAAAGCAAAATTAGGGATTTAAGTCTCCAAATAGAAAGGAGATCACGTATGAGAAGGAGAGAAAGGAGAAAGAGAGAAAAGAAAGGGGAGAAAGGAGAAGAGGAAGAGAGAAAGGAGAAATCCAAGTTGGGAGGTAGAGTTTTCCTTTGTTTCAAGCTTTCCAGTGATCTTCAAGTGGTAATCAAGGAGAGGAGCCAAAGAAACTCAAAGAAACAAGTAAGAAGTTTTCATGGTGGGAAAGTTAGGGTTTGATGTTTCCATGTTTAATGTCTTAAATTCTGGTATGGATGTTAAATTGATGGTATTTGGGTTTAATGGTGCTGAATTTAATATCAATTGAAAAGCCATGGTTTGAGTTGAAGTTTTGACAAAATCAAGTGATAGAGGTTAGGGTTTGATAGTGAATTGTGTTATGTTGAAATGGTATAATGCATCAGATTTAAGTGTTTAAGAGTGAAAGAAAAAAATGGAAGAAACACATTTTGGTCAATTTTGGGCAGCAATCTCGGTACAGGAAATGTCCTGTTTTTCTGTTTTGACCAGTTTTGGTATTTTGGCCATAACGCTCAATTTTGATCCGATTTGAGTGATTTAAGTGGCTACGTAAAATAGACTTGAGGAGAACAAAACTTAAGAAGAATGTATCATAAATTCTGATCATAAGTAGCCTAAATATTCACTCAAAGTACAGTATGTGCAAGCCAAATTCTGGTTCAGTTTTGAACATAGATTAGCCTTGATTTATTTTGGACGTAAAGTGAGTTTCGGTGCTCCGGGTGGGTGATTCCAATTGGAATAGAACCCTTAGCACCTTGGCTTTAAATGAGTATAAGGGACATAGTGTCAAAATATGGGAAGTCAAGACCTCGGAAAATGAGTAATACAAACTGTCACTAGAAAAAATCGGGTAAAATGACTAGTTGGCATGAAAATGCCTTAACTTTGGTTGGATGATCCGATTGGATTGATTCCAATTCCTAAGTAAAATAGATTCCTAGAGGAATAAGAATATAGGAATGAGTGTTTATGGTGGATTAAATAGAAATTATGGTTAATGTGTAATTGTGATTTTCTTGGAAAAGGTGAAAAGGACTATCGGGTTGGGAACGGGAACTGACAAAGCAGCGGGATTGAGGCGGTGAACTGTGAGTGTAAAAATGATGTTTACAAGAATTGAGTTTTAAAGTGAATTATTTTGATGTTAAAATGAAAAGTTTAAATATAAATGTTTATATTACTAAATGAAAAGTTTTGATGTAAATGAAAATTTTTAATGTACATGTTTACCTTGCATCCAATATATATATATATTTATCTTAAATTATATATGTATCGTATGTTAAGACGTGAAAGTTTAAAGCAATGTAAGGAAATGCATATGTATATTTGCATATATATATGATTTCATGATAAAGTAAAGGATTTAAATGGATTTATAAATGTATTTTGATAAATGTTTTACTGATGGTTACCCTAACCCCCATATATTTATTATGGTGATATGGTAGGGTACCTTAAGCGTGTAAGGATTTAGAGGGTAAAGTTATAGGTTCTGCGGGGAGAATTAGGTGTAAAGTAATATCGCTTCTGCGTGATAAGGTGCTATGACTGGAACCCTATGCAAGCGTGGAGGTTTCTCCGCGACATAGTGGTTATGGCCCCGGAATGTGGCTGTCCCTCACCGTCGATGCCGAAGAGCTGATGGTGTGTTTATTTCCAGGTTCCGTGTGAAGGAAAGAAGAAAGAAAGAAAAAGAAAGTTTAAGGCATAAATGGATTTTAATTGTATAAGTATGTATTAGAAGGAAGAAAAAAGTTTAAGGTATAAAATGTTTCAAAAGCATAAATGGATTTAAATGTACAAGTATTTATTGAAGAAAGTTTAAGGCATAAATGTTTAAAGCATAAATTGATTTTAATGGTATAAGTATTTATTGAAAAAAGTTTAAGGCATAAATGTTTAAGGTATAAATGGATTTTGGTTGGATAAGTATGTATTTTGGTATATACTGAAAATGTTATTTTAATGAAATGTACACTCCATTTGGGCTCCTTTAAGCTCATTCTTTTCCATGTGTTTTCAAAACATTTTCGGGACCGAACAGGTGCGCCGATAGAGGACCCTCTACGTGCGATCGTCGAACCATTGATGAACCTTGGCTTGTGATTTCATTGTATATATAATTTTGCATATTGTTTATGTTGAATATTTTGTTATGTATATATGTATATGTATAAAGTTGAAAGAACTACGTGGGCTTTGATCCTCGAGTGGATGAGATGCAGTGGCGATCGGCTTAAATTTCGACTCAAGCCCAAATGCTGATAAAAATGTGCATGGAATTTAAGAGGGTTTGAATGTTTTGATGATTTGATAAACAAATGTATATGTATGTATTGTGTTGGATTGGGTTGTGGACGAGAAATCCTAATATGATATAAAATTTAGGATTTATAAGTGTTTTTAAATGCTTTTATCAGGTTTTGTAAATTTGGGGAAAGTCCAAACAGGAGAAACTACGGCGATTTTAAGAGAAAAATCAAGTGTTTGAAAAATAAAGAAAAAAAAAAAAAAATTTATCACTTAAACAGCATTATTTTCTAAGTATATTTAAAGATTGTAAAGGGGTTCGCTCCATGGATTTTATTTGTGAGTTTAAGGAAAAGTTTCTATATCCATTGGAGTGCTTGGGAGATCCCCTCGGGTTCATGAGTTAATCAGAGATTCGAGTCCTTCAACCATGATCCACCTCGATACCATGTTTAATATTTTAGAACCCCTTTCACCCCTCACTAAAAGGCCCTTATAGCATGAGAGCTAGTTCCCTCCATATATATATATATATTCACTTCAAGGCAGTGTCATTGATCTGAGGACTTCCAACGATGGGTATGCAAAAACTTTGGTGTATATATTTTTGTGTTCAAGTACCCAGGATAAAAAAACTCCACAAGGATCTCGACTCGAGTTAGCTCCCCCGATATCGGCCTCTAGCCTACCTTGGAGGCCCATGGTGGATAATCCCACGAAAACACATCGAGTGATATTAATGGAATCAAAAGAGTAACATGAAGAAGATCAATTCGGTCATGGAGGAATTCTCACATCTCTCGATCACCCTCGAGTTGTTACATGTGATTGTATCCCATGGTGTGCGCACGGATCAGGCTTTTCCCAACTTGGTGGTGTATTTTCCAGTGATCCTTCAAAAGCTGCAGTGCCCTATCGCACCATCAGTGGCCACAGATGGATTAAAGCCGACGAAGTCTGAGGGAGGGTCTTAAAGTCGGATCGGTTTCCTACATTATAACTTAGTCTTGTTTGTTGTCAAAAATAAAGGAAAAAAGATTGTCTATTATCTCAAGAATATGCTATAATTCTAATCAGAATGTTTCACTTAAAAATTACTTTCTCAAGTAAAGATCATTTATCAGTAAAACATTTTCGATAAATAAAAAATAAAAAATTAACATGAACATGTTTGGAGAATTCACTTAAAATTGGAATTCTCCCAAGCCATAGGTATAATACGAGTATAACAAACAATTACATAATACAGTTCCTACTTTAGGCTCAGTTTGAAACCCCAGTATTGAGGAAAGTCGAAATAAATTTTTTTTGAAGGAAAATATAAAATGGGTTTAAAATTAATAAATTAATTATATATATTATATATATATATATATATATATATATATATATATATATATATATATATATATATGTTTTATTCAACATTATTTTATTTGTTTCTGTTTATAATATAAAGATTAAGAAATTTGATTTTTTTTTTTTATATTTTTCATCGTGGAATCAAATATGAGAAAATCATTTTTTTTTAATACTTTTTGGGTTCCGAAAGGAGTCTTAGTGTCGGAAATGGAAATAGAAAAGACAATAATAAAGGTCTGACATGTAAGTGCGATAAAATGGCTGCACAGTGAACAAACAATTCCCACCTAGGGGAATAAGATTAGTCCATTCAATACCATAATGAAAAGCATTGCCTTATGCTCCTCCTGGACTTAATAAATTTGAGGAAAATAGAGAGAAAAATAAAAAATAGGTTTAAACTTAATAAATTAATTCTATATGTTTTATTCAAACTGATCTTATTTGTTTCTCTATATTATAGAAGAACTAAGAAAATCTTAAAATATATAAAATTTTGAAGAATTTCGATTATATTTGATTTTCTTTCCTATTTTCAAACGTGAAACCAATGCGAAAATGATTTTCTTCGCTATTTATTTTCCTTTCCTAACAATTCTGGATTTAAACATAGAATTAAAAGGTGTTCATGTTTCATTTTCTAAGTCAAGATGACACCAACCAGCTTAATTTGGACCTTAAACGAGAAGGAAACTTAGTACAAGAAAATGGCTAGTAATTTCATGAACCTGCAATAAAAGAAAACAAATTACACAATCATCTTATATCTGCAGAAAATTCTCAAGACCCGAGATCATGTTGTTAGGATGCAAAACCACCATCACGGGTTGGTAAAACCAGATCCCCTGCGTTCGTAGAGAACAAACGACAGGAAGAAGAAGAAGAACTCAGGCCATGGCTACCACCAACAGATCTGAATCACCTTGTGTATATCCCCAAGAAGATTGTGATTACTTAAACTAGGAATATCCTGATCACCTCGCACATACGATGATTGTCTCGATCACCTTGTGTATATCTAAGAAGAACTATTGATTACATAAGCTAAGAAATACCGATCCACCTCGCCTACATACTCAGTGATTGTCTCGATCACCTTGTGTATATTAACGTCATTGCTTCAATTAAAATATCTCATTTTGCAAAATCATTTGTTTGTTTACTTATAATCATTAATATTTAAAAACAAAGAAAGATGAAAAGAACATGATATGGACATCATTTTTATAAAATATAAAAATAATAATAATAAAATTGTTATGAAATACATGAATGAATATTCATTATATTCAACGTAACCTATATACATCAATTATATTCAATGTACCCTATTATGACACATTAAGTAACCTACATTACACGTATGAATGTCCATCTCCACTATTCAATGTATATAAGAGAATGAAAGTGAAAATAAAATGGCTCTCCTCTGACTTTCTCTACCATCTTTGGTGCTTATCTACTTTCTCTGGCAATATCTCTTTATTCTCTCTATTATATTCTTACATAATATTTTACAATACGATTATCGGCACGAAGATCTACGATTGAGTAAATATTTTTTGTCTGAGTGAGTATTTTATTAATCAACATACTTCATCTTCTTATCAATTCTTCTTTTTTCTTTTTCTGCATTAATTTTCCAACCTAAAAGTATCCTTCTGCTCCTGAAGTGGCGGTGGATATTTGAAAATCCTTCTAATTAATTTAAGGATTCATTTGCTTTGCAAGAATTATGGCAAATATTGAAAAACCAAAATTCCACATCCTCGAAGTGAGTGGAAATAATTATCTATCCTGGTGCGCGACATGGAAATGCCTCCAAGGAACCAAGATCTTATAACAGCAATTCTGGCGGAACCTCAAATGCAGATAAAGCAAATGCAACTGATTTTTATTCATCGTCATTTGCATGAGGCACAGACTCAGTATTTGTCAGTTCGAGACCCTCAGGCCTTGTGGAAGAGGTTGGAGGATAAATATACGATATCACTAGGCATTATCCTTCCTCAAGCACAATATGTGGCAAAATCTCGGACTACAAGATTTTAATCGATTAATACATTCTGCTCCGCTTTATTTTATATTGTTTCTCGTGCTTGAGTTATCGCGACGTCGATTTGTCACATACTACGATTTAATTTGCAGTGCTCCTCAACTCTTGAGCAAACTAATGAATTCTTGCTCAAAAATCCATGATCTTTAGACTGTGGCTCAAAAGCGTTACTTTGGAAGCACATCTGAACTGAGAAAAAGTATTGGCCATTTGGGCTCTAGTGACGAATATAATCCCCAGAAGAGTGTGAGAAAAATTGTAGCCACACAGGAAATCTAACTGGCCCAAATCATGACAAAGAAAAGCCAAGAAGGTGACTAATGAAAGTATTGCCATGTTGTGGCTGGTGGAGCCCAGTCACGTACTTAATCGTCTTGTGAAAGCACTGTTGGTCATACAGTCATCTTTAAAAATCTGAGTTGACGTGAGTGAATCTCACGCCATTTGAAATTAATCTTGTCATAACCCTTTGTTGAAACCATGATATCTCACATTGGTGGGACTCCTCTTTTTGCGCAAGTAGCAAATGCATCCACGGATGTCTCGATTTCCTTTGAGGACTGCTTTGGTTACTTTGATGAAACATCGAATGGTGGATGACACATCTTTGATTCAGAATTTTATGATTCTAATAATTTATTTTCTAGTTGTTTTTCTTTAAATGTATTACCTTTTATTGTTCTTTAATATGGTTATCTGATAAATGCTTATAGACACGATAATATTTATTATTTGAAATTTTATTTGACCCTATAACTAATATGAAAATTTTGTGATGCGACAAGTTGTCGACATAAATGCAAATGGAAAACAGAAAAAGGAAGATGTTTGTTCTTGATAGTGCATCAACACATGCCATATTTATTATTGAACACTTTTTTTCAAGTATGACATTCACGTAAGACACATGTCCATACAATATCTGGTCCTATTCGATTATTGATGGTTTGGGGGAATGCCACAGTGTTTTTACTTAGTATCATCGTGCATTTTGAGAATGCATTTCATGATAAGGTCAAAGGAATCTACTTAACCTTGCCCAGATGTCTGTAGTAATGGGTACCATGTTGAAACTATTTATGAGCAAATAAAGAATATAATGGCATTACCTCTTATAAGATGGGCTGAAGACCATCTATGAGGAAACTAGAAGCTTCTTCTATGGGTTTATGTGTGTATAAAGTTAAGGCCGTTGAAACCACTCCACCATATGTTGGAAGTTAGTGAAATCCCACGATCAGTTTGGATTGGCAAGCATGAAGTCGCCTTGGTCGCAGGCGCTTCAATGATGTGTAGAATAATCCGAATACAAAGGGCACCCTTTAAGGATACAAAGGTATTGTTGTCCAAAGATTATCAATTGTGGCTTGATATGAGAAAATTCATTATCAAGCCTTCTATAACAAAAGGTTGATCTTGAATCCCCTTTATTCTGCAAAGAATTGGGGTGATGTTGTGGACCAATAAGCCACCCGATGGACCCATTTAGATATTTTATGGTACTAATAGTGGACGCATCCTAGGTGTCCCATGTTTGTCTATTATCCTAAGCATGATATCACCTTTGCATGTTTACTTGCGATTATAAAGCCGGGCACAATTCCACTGATTATCGATTAAGAGTATAAGAATGGATAATGCTGGTGGTGCATCAAAAGTTTTGATACATATTGTGCTTACTGGAATGGGGTTAAACGCAGTGCATATGTTCATGCTCGAAATGGATTAGTGAATCCTTGATTAAACATACCACAAATCATTGCCCGCACTCTATTATTGAGAAACGAATCTGACGTCTGACATGGGGTCATCTTGGTTTGCATCTTGAGCGCCCTAATAAGATTGCACCCGTTGGTCTCCTCTGATCTCCCCTTAATTGTTCTTGGTTATGAACCTGATATTTCCACATTTACACACCTGGTTATCTTGATGCAATTACTGTGCACCACAAGAAACGAAAATGATTTTAACATAGTTTTGGAGTATTTATGTTAGGTTTAAATTCACGCGTCCATCATTAGGTTCTTGAAGCAGATTCTTGTGGATCTTTTCTTGCGGTCGCGATTGTCATTTCAAGGACTATGTTTCCATCGATTAGGACACCTAATATTGAAATGGCTGCGAAGCAAAAACCAGTTAAGGTTTTCTCCTGGAATGAAAAAAATTATCTCAATTGAGAACTCCCGAGTGCAGCGAGTCACGGCGCATAAATACATTCACGGGCTATTGCCAATAGACTTCTGATGCATTTGTGATGCACTCTTAAGATATGAAATCTCATATTCAATTTGTAAATGCTCCGATAGGATAAATTTGTTCGGCTAAAATGGATGAAAATCCCCACGGTTGAAGCGTGGTAGACCCAGTAGGATCAAAGACTATTCCTCGGCGAAGGGGAAAGAATCAAGAATCCACTCGAAGGCACGGTGTTGTGCTTACTTCTAAGGCTTAATGCCCTTGAAGCCTGTTGTGAAAGACCACAACCACAAGGTCTTGAAATTCCATTACATGTGTAATGAGATTTGGGATCGAAATAAAATCATCATTGATGATATTTTGCATTCTCGATTGCTCATAAAATTATGGATGATGATTGTGAAGCGCAATCTGTATTGAATAATAGTCAAGGCAAGGTGGTCTAAGTGGGAGAAGTAATTAAAAATTTGAATTAAGCTTCTAGCCTAAGCGAGAGTTTTGGACCCATAACTCGCATCCCAGGTAATGTAAAACCCATTTGATATAAATGGTATTTGTCCGAGAAGCGAAAAGAGAAAAAACAAGGTTGTGGAATTATAAAGCTCGACTGGTATGAAGGATTCTCAGAGACACAGGATTGATTATGATGAGACATATTCCTGTGATGGATATGATTACATTAAGTTTCCTCATTAGTGCAGTAATCTTTGAAAATTAAAATGCGTCTTATGGACATTGTGGCCCGGCATATCATATTCTCCCCATTAGACTCGGATGTTTATATGAAAAAATTCCCAGGGTTCAAAAATGCTGATGCATGCATCACATGACTTATTCTCCAATAAAATTGCAAAAATCTTTGTACGGGTTAAAGCAATCCCGGTCGGCATGTGGTATCAACGCCTCAGTGATTTTCTAGTGGAAGGTACAAGAATGATCCTATGCTTATTACGTGTTTATTAAATCGAAACCGGTTGCTATTGTATGGAGTTTATGTGACCAATAAAATTTAATTGGAATTCCGAAGGTTATTAAAGCTGAGTATTTGAAAAATTTGAAGTTAAAAGATTTGGGTAAAAACCAAACTTTGTCTTGAGTACACATCTTGAACACTAAAAATTGTGAACAATAGATCTGCTCCGATCATCATACATTGAAGACAACCGCATTCAGCATGGACAAGGCTCACCGAACAGGCACCATGGTTGTAAGGTCTCTAGATCCCCAAAGGATCGGTTGATCTGAAGAGAATCGTGAAGATACTTGGTCTGAAGTACCATATCTCGTACGGTGGGGGCTTTGATGTACTTGGCTGTCATCAGGACGAACATCGCTTTGCGATAAATTTGTGTAGTTTAGTTAAAGCGACTCGGAGACTTGGAATGAATTAAACATATTTTTACGTTATCTCAGGAGACACATAGATTTGGAAGTTATATATTATTTCAAGATCTACTACCTCTGGTTTAGTTGGATATTACGATCTTGGATGATCCAGTCATAGCTCGCTCTCAAGCTGGTTATTTATTTTGTTATAATGGCACCGCCAATCTTGGCGTTCTACGAAGCAATTGCTAAGTATTTTCTCCTTCATATGAGATCATTGCTTTATGGTGGAAGAAAGTGTGTTTAGTTAAGATCATTATAACACATATTCCTAATTCTTGTTCCTTAACACCGATTTACAAATTCTCCCACTATAATTTATGAATAATCTTGCTTGTGTTGCTGAAGTTAGGGAGGATATATCAAGGTGATAGGATTAGTAATGCCATCTCATGAAATTTTCTATATACAGAACTCAAAAAGTCAACAAATTGATGTTAAGCGAGATTCAATCCATAAATAATCTTGCGAGATCTTTTGCCAAATCATTATAACGTCAGATTAGGGTTTTGATGTTTCCATGTTAATATGTAAAATTCTGAGTATGGATGTTGAAATTGTTATTTAAGGTTTTAATGATTTTGAATTAGATCAATTAGACCATGGTTTAGGTTAGGGTTTTGACAAAATCCAAGTGAGGTAAGGGTTAGGGTTTGATAGTGAATTGTGTGTCATTACCATTATTAATTATAATGCATCCAGATTTAAGTGTTTAGGTGAAGAAAAAAATGGAAGCTTGTTTGAATGAATTTTGTTGGCAGTCTCGGTACAGAGGAAGTAATCCTGTTTTCTGTTTTGATAGTTTTTAAGTGTTTGGCTATAGCTTGCTCAATTTTGATCATTTGAGTGATTTAAGTGGCTACGTAAAATAGACTTGAAGGAGAACAAAACTTAAGAAGAAGGTATCATAAATTCAGTCTAGTGACTAAATATTCATAAAGTGGACAATATTTTAAATAAATTCTAAGTTCAAGTTTTGAACATAGATTAGCCAGGTTATTTGGACGTAAAGTGAGTTTGATTACTTCAATTGGGTGATTCAATTGAAAATGAATGGAAGACCATAGCACCTTAGCTTTAAAAATAGGTATAGGACATAGTGTCAAAATATCAGAAGTCAAGACCTGGAAAAATGAGTAAGCCACACAAACTAATCACTAGAAAAATCGAATTAAATGACTAGTTGGCATGTGCCATAACTTTGGTTGGATGATCCAGTTGGATTGATGATTCCAATTCGTAAAATAGATTCCTAGAGAATAAGAATATAGGAATGAGTGTTTATGGTGGATTAAATGGAAATTATGGTTGTGTGGTGTGATTTTCTTGGAAAGGTGAAAAGGACTATCGAGGCAGGCAGGAACTCGACGGGAAGCAAGCGGGATTGAGCGGTGTTGTGAGTGAAATGATATTTGAGAATTTAGTTTTAAAAGTAGATAGTTTTAAATATTAAACTGAAAGTTTTAATGTAAAATTTTATGTAAATGTTAAAGGCATATCGATGTTTTTTATATTGCATTGTTTATCTTGCATCAATGCATATATTTATCATATGTGTTAATATTGTGTACATATATTAGATATTATGAAAGTTTAAAATGTTTAGAAGTAGCCATATGTGTTTTTAATGATACTAGTAAAGTTTAAATGTATTTGGTCAATGTATTTTGAAGAAATGTTTTCTTGATGGTTACAAACCCCCTATGGCTGTATGAGGCGTATGTTAAGTACTTTAAGCGTGTAAGGATTAAGAGGGTAGGGTTATAGGTTACTAACTTGAGGAAATAGGTGTCTAGGTAATATCCTTACACGTGATAAGTACTATGACTTAGACCCTAGCAAGCGTGAGTTTCTCATGCTGAGTAGTTATTATGGCCCAGAATCATTGTCCTGTGTGTCGGTACTAGAGGCTGTTCGTGTGTTTGATACAGTTTATCGGAAAAGAAAGAAAAAAGAGGAAAAGAAAAGAAAGAAAGAAAGGATAAAAGAAAAGAAAGTTTACGGTACAAATGTTTTAAGCATAAATGGATTTTAAATGCATAAGTATTTATTGAAAGAAAGTTTAAACTATAAATATTGGAAGAATTTTAATTAGTTTTAATTGTATAAGTATAACTTATATTTTGGTATATCTTGAAAATATTATTTAATAAAATGTCACTCCTTGGGCTCCTTTAGCTCATTCTTTTCCTATGTTTCAAAAACATTTTCGAGGACCCGAATGGTGCACCGGGTGGGGCGTCCCCAGGTCTGATTAGGTCGAGCCACATGTTGAGGAACGACTGTGATTTCGTTGTATATATAATTTTCACGTCACGTATATGTTGGACATTTTGTTTATGGATATATCTTATAAATGTAGTTGGACTACGTGGGCTTCAGTCCTCGGTGGACGAGTACGTAAAAGCGGTGAACTAAGTCCAGGCTCAGTGATCTTTTGATAAAAAAATAAATCATGGATTTGAAGAGTTTCAAATGTTTTGATGATTGAAATAAATAAATGTATATATGTATATATTGTGTTTGATTTGGTTGTGGACGAGGAGTCCCCAAAAGCGGAAGTTAGGAAGTTGAGGATGGAAAAGATTAGTAGTGTTTTTAAATGTTTCGCGGGTTTGTAAATTTGGGAAAGTCAAGCAGAGGAAACTACGACGATTTTTTAAGAAAAAAAATACAAGTGTTTAGCTCCAAAAAAAACTTTATCTTAAGCTACGCATTATTTTCTAAAGATATGTTAAGTTAAAGGTTAGCTCCATGGATTTTATTTGGTATTTGTTTTAAGGAGAAAGTTTCTATATCCATTGTAGTCTTTGCTCGTATATGCGACATTCTTGATGTAAGGTTGCATGTAAAAAATTTTCTGAGGATCACGAGAACATGTAATATTTATTCCACATAGAAAAAGTTAAATATGAGACGAGAGGAGATGGTTGAACTCATTAAGGATTATGAGTGCCTTTATTGAGCCGCCATCGGAAATGTTAATGTGGTAGCGTGCTCTTAGTAAGGAAATGCGGGTTCCATATCTCACCCTAAGGTTGTGTACCTCCCTAGATTTATGGAATTGAGGTCTTTAGGTGCGAGACTAGAGTTGACAGATATTGGGGCCTTACTAGCTACATTTCATGTTAGTCCTGTACTAATAGACAAGATAAGGGAGCTATAGACTCAAGATACGATCATGATTAAATTGAAAAGGGAAGCTGAGTCTAGGCAGTTAAAAGGATTTTAAGTACGGGCATATGGTATGAAGTGATGATAGGTCACGAGGTTATGTGTGCTAGATGTGGGAAAGATTAAAGAAATAGAATTATGGGAGGCTCACTCTTACTGCGTAGGTGATATCAGGGGAAACACTAAAATGTATCATACCACAGGAATACTAAAGGTGGAGGGGTATAAAGAAAGATGTTGCGAAATTTATTTCTAAATGTCTCATTGTCAAAAAGTTAGATTGAGCATCAAAGATTTGCAGGGTTCTTATAGTCTCTTGAGTCCCTCGGTGGAAATGGGAGAATCATGATGGATTTTTTATTTCCACTTTGCAGTGGTTATGACGTGATATAGGTGATGGATAAGATTGGCGAAATCGGTCGATTTCCTACCTATGGAAAAATAGTGACTTAGTGAGAAGTTGGCTGGAGTTGTATATAAAAGGGTTGTAAGACTTCCGCGGATGACGTCGAAAGGAACTTCGATGGGAATGAGATCATCCCATGAGTGAGCTTCCACTGAAGGGTACCCGTAGGGTGGTCACGAAGGGTGGGTCTCCTGATAAAGGCGCCTTTATTTCAGCTCAGTTGGTAGTAGAGATGCTCCCCATTGGACCTTAAGCCCTTGGTCCTGGGTTCAAGTCTCTACGGAGGCGAAAGAAAATGCCTAGGGGGCATGATATTCTGTGAGTGGGACCCACACAGAGGGCACCAGGTGGTTCCTGAAGGGTGGACCCCACAGTGGAGCCATGAAGGGCACCCGAGTGGTCACGAAGGGTGTGGACCCCACGATCAGCACGAAAGTAGTAAATGGCATTGGTATGCGGCGAGAGTTCATAAGATACGAGATTAACTTCTTAAGCCGGTAATATATAGCTCAAATTGAAATATTATGAACTATGCATTGCACTCTTTTCCCTTTTTAATAGGTTTTGTCCCATTAGGTTTTTAGGCTTAGAGTTTAACCAAAGGCAAATTCAAAGCATCCATAAAGGGAAGATCATAAAAATTTATGCCTTGTACTTTTTTCCCTTTGTGGGTTTTGTCCCATTGGAATTTTCAGCTTAAGGTTTTTAATGGCGGTATCATTGATGCACATTCATGAATCTGAATGAATATTCAAGAAGTGTTATGAAATACATAAATGAATATTCATTATATTCAACATAACTATATACATCAATATATATTCAATGTACCTATTACCACACATTCGTAACCTACACATTCGTAATCTATACATTCGTAACCTATATACATCGTGTATATTCAATGTACCTATTATGACACATTAAGTAACCTACATTCTACGTATGAATGTCCATCTCCCTATTCAATGTATATAAGAGAATGAAAGTGAAAATAAATTGGCTCTCCTCTGACTTTCTCTACCATCTTTGGTACTTATCTACTTTCTCTTCTTAATCTCTCTCTAATCTCTCTATTATATTTTTGCAACGCAATATTTTACAATAAAAATGTCCGAAAGTACACCAATAACTTATTCTGATTGTGTTTAAGAATTTCATTTGCACGTGACACCCATGTTAAGATTTTTAATATTGCAAGTGTTTACTTTACTTAGAAACTTAATCTAAAATGATATTTTCTTGACTTATTATTCTTTTGCTCTCTCTCTACTCTCTCTATGTATATATATATATATATATATATATATATTTATATATATATATATATATATATATATATATATATATATATATATATATATATTTATTTAATTTGCCTTCAGACCAAGAAAATATTAGAAATATGCAAGAGAAAAAGAATTTGAAAAAAATATAAAATAGTTTAAACTTAATAAATCAATTCTATATGTTTATTCAAATTCATTTATTTGTTCTCTTTATTATATAAAACAAAAATATAAAAACTCTGTAGATTTTGAATAATTTTGATTATATTTGATTTTTTCTATATATATATATGAAACATTACTTTAATTTGCCTTTCAAACAGAAAAATATTCAAAGAAATAAAATAGCAAGAAAATTGAAGGAAAAAAGAATTTAAAAATATATATATAAAATAAGTTTAAACTTAATAAATTAATTATATATGTTTTATTCAAATTCATTTATTTATTCTCTTTATTATATAAAAGACTAAAAATATAAAAATACATAAGATTTTGAATAATTTGATTATATATATATATATATATATATATATATATATATATATATATATATATATATATATATATTTTACATTTTTAGGTAGAGTAAATATAAAATAATTTTTTATCATTTTTTTCTTTTTTCTTAATACTTTACGGATCGGAAACAAAGCCTTTATCTTTACGAAGAAAATTTCAAAAAAAACTTGAAGCATGCATTCGTTCATGGGTAATAAATGGAACAATAATAATAATAATAATGACCTACACAATTTTGTTATTTAAAAAATGAAATAAAGCCAAAGGTACTACTAAAAACGTCCTTATAGGCATAAAAACAAACTAATAATAAACCCATTAAATTCTTTCAAAAAATAAATAAATAAATAAACCCATTAAATCCAATAAGAATAACACAAACATGACCTGTCACAAACTCACCTCTCATTTAATTTAATATTGGAGTCGTCGGAGTGCACTGTAATTTGTCTTCGAAGCAATAATAAATAAACTAACTTAGAAAATAAAACAAAAATAGTGGGACCCACCACTTATTTTATATCGATTTATTATATTATTAGTTTGGATATTGAATTTATCGATATATTATGAGTTTGAATCAATAATATTTAGGTTTCTTGACGTCCGCCTAAAAATATTTATACATAGTCATCAGAAAACAAGGATTTTGTTCCAAAATATATGATCTAATAACGTTTTGAAAATGATACTTTTAAACCAAACCACTGCTTAAAATCGTAGATGATAACTATATATGGTTTTAATTTTAAATTTAAAACCGTAGTCAATAACTATAGTTTTTAACTTTAAAAAAATTAAAAAACGTAGTCATCAACTAGAGTTTTAATGAAAACACATTAGTTTGGACATGTTTTTTTTCAAAAACTTATAATATTAGTGATATATATACACACACACAAATCTCGAAAGCAAAATAAAGGGATCAATACATGCTCTCGAAAAATAAGCGTGGTTTGATTTAAAAATCAAAGATGTTAAGAAAATATCAAAACACCTTCTGTTATGGTAATAGATTGAGCGGTATATTACGATAGAAGTGTTACAATACAATAAAATGTCTCCACTAAGACTCAAAACTAGGACCCCTCATCTCCCTAAATGTCTCGTCTTTTTAAACTTTAGGCAGCTTTCTGGCGAGCTAGGCGTGTGGACTACATCACGATATGTTATGGTAGTAGTTTATCCTACCTGGTACTATTTCCATAACGAGGACGGTTTCAAGATTTTCAGCAACTTTGACTTTCTTCAAAAATAGCAATTATTTTGGAGAGGCATGTATTGACCCCCTATTTTGCTTTGTTGATCACTTATACACAAATATTTTTGTATGGATATGAACATGAACAGAATATATCAAGTGCTGAAAATTGAGTATCATCATCAACGGAGTTCAACACCGGTAGGGCATACATTTCTTGAGAAAGGTCATTATTATTAGCCATTCCATATATATCTCTACACCATTGCGGTGTTTTATCATAACAAGAATGGTTCTTCTATCCAACGCCTAATTCTCTCACAAGCACGAGAGCCAGTGAATGAGCAGTGATTATATGATCACAGGAAGGCAGCTTGCTCTCATCCTTTTATATCGGTTCACGGCTCTGGCAAGTCTCCTGCAGGAGTATACAATCACCTTGTAGCGTATTTCTTAAAGCATGAAATGGTAATCAGCATGGTGGTGTCAAATAAATGCTAGGTCCATTTTTCGATTTCCACTATCACTCATCCATTGGCATATGACCTTTGAACCCCAATGCCTAAGTGGAGAAGAGTATAAAGGGACATTTGGGCCATTAATATCTGGTGTCGGGTTGAAGATTTTGGATCTGTGATGGGGCCAGTGCAGATATATCCTACATCTCCACGACCGAATACTACATTAAATATATAATATATATTTATAAAGGTAAATTTAAGTGGGATGTGAAGATTAATCCTATTCATGAAATCACATCACAAATAATTCTTATTAATATTATGCGATAAATTATTTTTAATATTCATGATTTTTATAACAATTCATACAAAGTGAATAGAGAGTATTTGGGTAGGGCATGATAGCAGATCCTCTCATGGATGTGGGGATGGGATATAAATCATGTGGGGGTAAGGGGATCGAGGAATCTAAATCCTACTCAAATCAGATGTTTACCATCCCCTACCCCCATATCTACATCATCTTAAAAAAGCAACCGAAAAAGTCAACACTTACTGTGTGTCAAAATCCTTCTGTTTATTATCTTCAATTTATAAATCTCTGTACTGTCGTCAGATCATTTCAGGCGGTCCTTGGACAATCTAGGACCACCACCAAGGTTTTTATATGCACATGGAATGAAACTCTTCTTAAATTGGGTATGTGGCCAGAAATCTGCCTCCCTGATAGTAACCAAGAATGAAGTTACCTAATTACCTTGGGTGAGCATCAGAGATGCAATGAAATGGCAAGGCCAAATTGATGAGGAGGCTTGTATGTTTGATTACTCATAGCAAATCCGATCTGGCGACCTCGACTTGTTAAAATATTTTCATGGGAGGAAGAGACGGTGTCTGAAGGTAGTCATTGATATTGAAGAAGGGGTTCTAGAGAAAAACTGAACCAGGAGTGAGATTCAGCTTATTCCAAAGGCTCGATTCTAGCGAATGGAAGATGTTCGAGTCAAACAGATCTCACGAAGGATGGACCACGAAGTCTGATGTCCTTCATATGCATAAGCACACTCACAACTATGAGGATTCAGCTTCTCGTGGGAACACAATTTGTTCCCACAATTATGAGTTGGTACTTGCTATGTTTCGGGTTTTGTCCGTGTCGACGATGCTTGGTGTTCGAGAGACTAGTATTACACACAGGGTTTCCCACTGACCTCGCCATGTACGCTTAGAATTATGGTAAGTAAGAGATAAACACATTATTATTATTGGTTCAAATAACAAGGATGGGGAGTAAGGATGGCGATGATTATGTTAAACATGCATGAGATGTCAAATTTTTGCTTGGGAGCATCTCGAGGAAAGTGTTGCGTAGGATCAACTTCAGCGAGGAAGACCCTTAGGCCTTAAATACTATCTTTGTGAGCCGCGAAGAGCAAACCATAAAAGCATCTTCTTATGCACTATCAGTCGGCTTTCGTATGCTTTGGGAAATTCTTTTGGCGATTATTGGTATGAGATGGGTTTTTTCTTTCTTAGTTCGCCAGGCCCTTCTTTTTTGGGAAGGAGTTGGAGTGGGTAAAAAAGCATAAAAAAGCTTGGAGAAGATAGGAGAGTGTTTTCAATGAAATAAAAATTCTGAAAATTTCCTTATATATTTTTATGTGTGTCGATCTATACAGTGAGTATCTTTGATACTGACTTGTCCCAGTACCGCAAAGCCAGGAAGGCGTTAGGGAAGGAGGGATTGTTGTCGGTAAGATACAAAGGTCACTGGATTGCTGCATATAACAGGTAACTGAGGAGATTGAGGTCATTTTTATTATTTCAAAACTCTTATCTACATATAAGTATTCTCTAGCCTCATCAATTTCATCAATTTCTGATAGTTTTGGTGCGAAAGGAATAGATTGACTTTTGATGTCTGGTCTTCTTTAATTATAGTGGGTATGCGATAGGTCTTTGCTAGATTTTTTAACATAGATGGGGTAGTTAGCGGGTGGCTCCCTGCAACTACTTCTCAAAGTATACTCCCATTATACTTTTGGTTGCTCTTTTTTTTGCGGTTATTACATGCTGTTTGTTTACTGATAAAAATAAAAATAAAAATAAAAAGTTAAAAGGCTAAAATCAGTGAGATGCTTACACTAATGAATTTGTATATCCAGAACTCAGCGTTACTGATGAAATTTGGTTGTTTTGAAGATCAACAAAACTGTGATGAGAGCCTTTATCTTTGTCGCCCATCTTTGAATGTATCATTGAATGAATTGTCCTTTAGTTTCCTGCACAAGTTGAATGAATTAATTTTCATACGAGTATAATTTTATTTTATTAAAATAATTGAAATCACTTATTTAAATATTATTTTTTATATTTTCAATAATAAAAAGAAACATATATTTTTTATAACTAGAAATTAACTACTTTAAAAACATATTAACAAAAACATGTAATTATTAAAAAATTATATAGCAGTTTTCAAGAATTTTAATGAAATTTATTTTATCTTAATTTTCACAAATAGCAATAAAACGGGTTTATAAGAATGTGTAAGACATAAAAAAATAGTAAAAATAGTTTTAACTTATATAAATCTTATATAAAATATCATTATAATTAGGGATCTAAATCATTTAAAAATATTATTTGATTTTATACGAAACAAAATTTTATTTGATTTCAACCTATTTTTATGTTTAATTAAACTTATGTTGAAGTTAATAATTTAAAAATATATAAAAAACAATTCAAGCCAAGTAGGTGGTTCAAACCTAACCCAGACGAGGTGGTGGCCTGTCCAGGACCTAATTACAATTAGCGTGGCGAAGCCTAGCCCTCCTAAAATTGCGGGCCATAGTGAGCTGGCCCATATTCCCAACTCTAATCAAATCTTTGGTATTGGAATAAGAAGGAATAAGAACTTACACTTGTTCTATGTTTGGAAAGCTGAAAACTTTCAAGGTAAAAGTAAACATATCTACTTTTATAGCGGAAACATATTTAATAAAATTGTTATTATGAAATTTTGTTAACATTTTTATTAAAATATAATGGAGTTACCAATCATGTATAACTTATATGAATAACATTTAATGTTTCTAAAATTAGGATATTAAGAAGGAATAGTTTTTTATTATATTATAATTAAATATTTAATTATAAAAAATGTAATAGAAATGAAGCACTAAAAGTGATGAATGTCTTTCAAAGAAAAGTGGAAATAGATAAAATTATACACAAAAGATGCATTAAATTAATTCAATCGCATTGTATTAGTGAGTGATCAAACATATTATATCACATACCAATACAATCTAACTTCTGAAGTCAAAAATTTGGTACCACCTTTTCCTGAAGAATTTGAATTGGGTGGGCTGGATCTAAAGCCTGGAATATATATATATATATATATATATATATATATATATATATATATATATACTCTATATATATATATATATATATATATATATATATATATATATATATATGTATAGGAAATTGAGTAGATGGTGGGTGGTAAGAATTGATAAATATATGGATAAGACATTGAAACTTCTATGATGAAGTCAGTAGCAGTTGGAGATGGTGGATGATGGCCGGGTTATGGGTTTGATAATTACAGACACCCACCCCAGAAAACATTGACTAGTTTTGAATCACTAGATGGATACTGAAGATGAGTATGAGAAAATCTAAATGCGATGATGAGAATAGAAATAGGGATATAAATAATAAATGGAGATGAAGTTTTCTAAACTCTCATATAGAGAGAAGAAAGAGATTTTCTAAAGCATTTATTTAATTAATTTTGAATAAGAATATTGATTTATTAGGAGTAGTGGTATAGATCTATATTCTATATATAATATATATATATATATATATATATATATATATATATATATATATCTTACCTATATATATATATATATATACTTATATATATATATCTATATCTCTATATTTTCTAAACAATTTATTTATAAATTTTAATAAGGTATTTGGTTAGGATAGTGAATTTTAGATCCTTCAATGGGGATTAAAAATCTAAATCCGATGAGAATGGGGATAGAAATAATAAATGGAACCAGGAGGATGGGAATCTAATCATTACCAAATCAGGCCCTATTACCATCCCAAGATATATAGAAGAACTCCTACACTAGATATAATACACATAACTAAGTTGATTCCAGTTTCTTTGTTAAGTTTAGTGCTTTGTCGATAAGTTGATTGTATTAACTAAATTCACGAAGGAACATAACATAGAAGAAGAATATGATCATGAGCAAATCTTGCTTAAATACCAATATAGCGGGCACAAAACAAAACAAAACATTTTTTTTTTATAGATACAAAACAAAAACAAAAAACAACTATAAGAACAAGCACCCACAATTCATTGACGTTTGTTAGGTTGTTGAGGTTTGATGGAACAGGCCCGATAGAGAATTTACGTCGGCCTTTGTTGCGAGTGAGGCAAGGTTCATTCCAACAAGTGTCGAGGGGTAATAGTTTGAACAAAGTCGGAACCATCTTTTTGTTAAACGCGACCAACTCTTTTTTAAAACCTCGAGTTTTAGGATTTGAATTTAACATGAATACCATGGCTTCACATTAGAAGTATTAATATAGGCCAAAGACCCTTCAGCCCATATATTTACTGTAGTGGCGAATAGAACCGGACCCGGCAAGCTTGACATTTGGCTTCATTATTTATTTTAAAAAATTTAATGACTATATAAAATTTTTTTAAGCGAACTATTTTCTGATTGACTAATATTAGTTTTCTTTTATGAAATAGAAAATAGTTGTTTATGAAAAATAGTTATTAAATAATTATTTTTAATAAAATAAAATGTAAGGGTATAAAAATAATTTAAAATAAATAAAATAATTTATTTTATATTAATCTCTTAATAATAACCTCAAGTATTTCAAGAAAATTTATTTTACAAAACATAAATTTGTAAATTTATTTAATTATTATTATTTTAATTTTTGCCGTTTGACCCATGGCGAGATAAGTTGAGGTGGAGCTAATCAAGTAGACCAATAAAGAAATTAAATTTGAATTGGCGACAAATCCGTTTCCATTATACTTCACACTCTCCCTTCACATGCATGCATGTAGCCCCATACTCTAATAAAGGAGTCGAGGTAGGAGTCCATTATGGACTCAAATTCTGAGGAGATGGTTCGAGACCAAAAGCCTTATACCAAATCTAGCACAGTACCATATTAAACACGACTAACTCTTTCTAAAACCTCGAGCTTTTGGGATTTGGATTCTTTATGAATATCATCAACTCACACCCTCCCTCACACATATGCATGCGGCTATGCCGTGCCGTGGAGAGTCGGTCGGTGTCCATTATGGACTTTCAAATTTACAAGAAGAGTGTTGGCAAAATCTCATGTCAAGCGAGATTTGATACTATGTTAAGTCGACTCACCTAAAACCTCGAGCTCACGTGATTAGTTTAACATGAATATCCATGGCTTCAAATCTAAAAAAGGTCGACGGAAAAAAGCTATAGAGGGTTGACAGAGAGTTCATCACAAAACCTCAAAAATTAAGACAAGTCTAAATGTATTAAGGTATATTTGAATATTTATTCATCAATGATGTAATAAATAGTGAAGTAAAGTCGGGTCTTGGTAGGAAGGGAGAAGAAAGGAGCTTTGGACTTGTTGGGTTTTCCAAAAAAAAAAAAGAAACTAAAATAATTTAAAATTGAAAATAATGTTCAAACTAATACATGAACAATAATATCATAGTCATTAACTATGGCATTAAATTTTTTTTTTAAGTTAATGTTGTAGTGCGGCTGGTATTATTGTTCGCCGTGAGCTGAGCATTATTTTCATTTTATTTTAATAAATTTTTTTCAAAAAAACTAAATATATCCAAAACTCATAAAGAAGGAATTAAACCAATGGATAGGTATCAATATCCTCAATAAATCGACGATTTTATCATCTTATATTCAACCATATACATCAACAATTTATTTTAATATTTATATCTTATACATAATTATTAATAGTAAAAAGATATATAAAAATATAACGATTTTTTAAAACTTATAAAAATATAAAGATAATTCATATATTAAAATATATTTTTAGGATATTATTAAAATTTGAGATAAAAAAAATATATAAGGGTTTTCATATATTAAACATTTTTATTTTAAAATTTGAAAATTTTTGAAAATCATTTTAAAGATATGATATGATTCTCCATATTTAATGTTTACTTTATATATATATATATATATATATATATATATATATATATATATATATATATATATATATATATATATATATATATATATATATATGCTATATATATATATATATTACTTTTTATATATTTATAGAAGATAAAATAATTTATATTTATAGAAACAGAAATCGATTATTCATTATATTTATATATTTAAAATCGAATTATTAATATATACATTATATTTATAAAACTACTTATTTTACTTATTTTATCCAAAATATAAAACTATAAAGCAGAATTTTAATGAATTTTAAATAATTTATATTTTATTGATATTTATATAAAAATATTCACTCCGATATATTGGAGATATCGAAGAATATCGGATATATATCTTATTACATTATATTCTCTCGGATATCGGAGAAGGAAATCGAATTATTAATATATACATTACATTTATAAAATAACTTCTTTGCTTATTTTATCAAAATTCAAATTATAAACAATTTAAATAATTTATATTTGATATAGGTAAATTAAAGTGGTTTGTTTTCCTTTCAATCCCAGTCGTTTCTTCCATATTCTTCATCCCTCACTCTAGTGACAGCTTTCCTCCCATAAATATAATAATTCGTTTGGGTTTTATTGGAAGCAATAAATGGTAAAAGATTTTTCGCACATTAATAAATAACATTATTATTGCAAGCAACTGTGCACCATCCCCATTATTTTAGATGGATTAAAATTGACAGAGAGTATAGGCGAAGTGGGAACGGTCTCCCAAGCCATAGGTATAATATGAGTATAACAAACAATTACATAATACAGTTCCTACTTTTAGTGAAGGATCCGGGGCAGGATTAGCCTCTTGGGCAGGGGACCTCAGGCACTCAGCGGATATAGAAACTTTTCCTTAAAACCATAAATTAAAATCAAGTGGAGCGAAGCAGCTTTCTGATTAGTACGCCTCTTTTAAAAATAATGCGGAGACGAGGGTGCTAAAAAATTTCTTTTTCTTTCTTTTCCAACACTTAGATTTTTTTAAGGGGAAAATCGTAGGAAGTTCCTCTGTTTCGGACTTTCCAAATTTACAAAACTTTGATAGAAAACATTTAAGAAACACTTCTAAACTTCAATTCATCAACTTCCATATTAGGACTCCTCCAACAACCCAATCAAACACAATATACATATATATACATTTATTTCTTTCAAATCATCAAAACAATTTAAACCTTCTTCAATTCCATACATAATTTATCAAAACTGTGACAAAATATTCACATATACAATATGCAAATTATTTTCAATGCGGAGTCACATGCGTCGTCTCCTCGATAGCTCGACTCTTGCCCGCGGGAGTGACCTCCCATCGGCCTTTTGTCTTGGAGTCTGAAAATGTTTTGAAACCTGCTTGGAAAGGAGCCAATTTAAGGAGCCCAGTGAGTGTATTTTCTATTCTAGATAACCTTTCAGGTATATACCAAAATAATACATGCTTATACAATTAAAATCCATTTATACATTAAACATTTATACCTTAAACTTTCTTTCAATAAATAACATACCATTAAAATCAATTTATGCTTTAAACATTTTAACACCCTTAAACTTTATTTCAATAAAATACTTGTGCATTTAAAATCCATTTTATGCTTTAAGCATTTACCTTAAACTTTATTTCAATAAATACTTATGCATTTAAATCATTTATGCTTTAAGAATTTGTACTCAAGCTTCTTTCCATAAATACTTATGCATTTTAAAATCCATTTTATGCTTTAAGCATTTATGCATAAACTTTCTTTCTTTATTTCTTTCTTTCATTCTTTCTTTCATTCTTTCTGATGGAACCCAGGGGAATAAACACAGAACGAGTTTAGGTGCGACGGTGAGGACGATCACATTCGATCCGCAACCACTACATTTGCGGAGAAACTCACGCTTTGCATAGGGTTCAGGTCATAGTACTTTATCACGTGTAAGGATATTCTTCTGAGCACCTATTTCCCTCCTCGGTTAGTAACCTATAACTTTACCCTCTTAATCCTTACGCTTAAAGTACTTGGTAGATATCAGTCATAACAGTCATAGGGGTTTAAGGGTAACCATCATTAAAACATTTCTTCAAAATACATTTATAAATACATTTAAATCTTTACTATCATTAAAACATATGCATACTTTAAACATTTGTAAACTTTCGCAATACCTTAACATATGCTTTATATTTAATACACATATAAATATATGCATTGATGCAAGATGTAAAACAATGCAATATAAAACATTTCCATATGCCTTAACATTTACATAAAAATTTACATTAAACTTTGATTTAACTTGGTAAAACCATTCACTTTAAAACTAAATTCTCAAAATATCATTTTGCTCCGGTTCACCGCTCAATCCCACGCTTCCCGTCGAATTCCGTTTCCCGTCCGATAGTCCTTTTCACCTTTTTCAAGAAAACCACAACTATACATTAATCATAACTTCCATTTCAATCCACCATACACATTCATTTAAAGCCAAATGAACAAATTACCTTAAGCACTAAAAACTCATTCATTTTGGCCAACCTTTTTTCCAACCATACCCTATAGACTTTATGACTCAAAAATTATTCAAACGGTCTTCAAAATTGCCAAAACTCTCCAAGATGGATTCTTGATATATCAAATAACATCTCTTTAAATTTTCAATTTAAAATTCCGTCTCAACCTCAACCATATAACACAATCTGCACAACAAATAACTCAGTTTTGGCAGAGCAGGAATCTGCTGCATAGCTCCACTTTGAACCCATTTTCTGGGAACTTTAAGTTTACAATTTGCATGAACTTCCTTCAGATAGAATTTTCCCCTAGAAGTCTATTTTACCCAGAATTTTGAATCACTCAATTCCGATCTGAAATGAGCAAGTTATGGCCAAAATACAAAACTGGTCAAAACAGAAAACAGGACATTTCCTGTACCGAGACTGCTGCCAAAAATTTACCAAATTGTGTTTCTCTTCCATTTTTTCTTTCACTCCTAAACACTTAAATCTGATGCATTATACCCATTTCAACATATCACACAAAGTCTACATCAAACCTAACCATTCCATTCCTTGATTTGTCAAAACCTAATCTAATCCATGGCTTTCTCAATTTATCTCAAAATCATCATCATTCAACCTAAATGCCACTAATTTAACATCCATACAAGAATTTAAGACATTAACATGGAAAACAGTAAAACCCTAACTTTCCCACCATGAAGAACTTACTTGTTTCTTGGTTCCTTTGGCTCCTCTCCTTGATTTGTGCCAGAGAATCACTTGAAAGCTTGAAACAAGAAAACTCACCTCCCCAACTTGGATTTCTCCTTTCTCTTCCTCTTTCTCCTTTCTTCCCTTTCTTTTCTCTCTTTTCTCCTTTCTTTCCCTCTCCTCTACGTGATCCCTCTTTTGACATAAATCTGTAAATTTAGACTTTAAATATTATTCCAAAAAGTGCCCTTAAGTAAAAAAATATCATTGGTTGGTTTAAAGTGAATTACTCTTTTATCAAGCTTCTCATTGGTCCATTCCCATGGATAAGTCATTTTACCCATTATTTAAATCATAAACACAGCCATTAAGAAGATTTTGATTGGCTAGTACAATTAAAATATCTCCATTATAGCGAGATTTATCTAGTTTAACCTTTTCTTGCTTTTATATCAATTATATGTCAAAAATATTCTATGGTGGAGTCTATATTTAAATTTGAACATAAAATATTTTATAAATCCTTCACGGTGAATTCAGGGCTCCCATGAAATCCATAAGAAATCGAATTCAAAATCCATTAAATGTTAATCTGGGACAATAAGCGTATTATTACACAGAATGCGTTCGAATCACACAGGAAACTATCCAAAGCCGGACTCCGTTTCACTTTATTTCAGTTTAGATTGTAGTCTTTATAGTTATTCGGACAACGCACCATTATTTGGCTCCAATTTCAGAAAAATTCCCGGTATGAGCTCCAAATTTCAGTCCGGAAATCACTATTCACTTAAATCTCCCATTATCTTCTAAATATCAGTTCAAAGTCATGGAACTGAAATTTCTTTCTAAAATTCCTTTGCAAACCCCTCCCATTAGGATATAATAAGAAAATCACTATTCATTAGGGCACGGTTACAATTTTAGAAAATTTTTCACTTCATGCCCAAATGATGTCGAGGCGTTAAATTCTAATCCACCCTAAGCTATCATTTAGACCTCCGTCGGTTATTAACTACTATTATAACATTCCAATAAGGTTGGGGGTTTTACAATCACCCTCCTTATAAAAAATTCGTCCACCGAGAAATTTAGAAATTCTCATGTTAAGCTTCCTCTCTAGTGATTCATCCACAACACCTTTACTAAAGGAATCACTTTGTTTCAAAAGAACTAATCATTTAGATCCAACAATTTGAACGGTCTTTCTTATCGTCAAATCTTCTTAACTCAAGTTTGATCTCTTAACACATGTGAAGAGAATACATCATATACTTTCGAGCATAGAAATGTAAAATATGTCATGTATTACGCGATTCGGGTGGCAACCTCGACAGACGCTACCTCTCCAATTATTTTCATAATTTCATAAGTCCCATATAGAGAGGACAATTTGCTCTTCAGGAATATCAACACCCTTTTCGGGTGATATCTCATAAATACGATCCCCACCTAAATTCCAATCTCCTTGGGTTATCAAACCTTTTCTATCAATCTTGAGCTATCTTTAATCTATCATGATAACTTTAACATTATGCATTTGTAGCACGAACAATTTATGAACCTAAAAATTTTCTCTCACTTTCTCATCGACATAATGGAGTCCACACTTCCTTCCATATAAGGCCTCATAAGGCGCTATACCAATACTAGCCTGATAACTGTTATGTATGCAAACTCCATCAGGGGTAGATGGGTGTCCCAGCTCCCTCTAAACTCCATAACACATGCCCTAAGCATATCCTCTAACGTCTGTATAGTTCTCTCAGATTGTATACAATGCGTGGATGAAAAGCGAGTACTAAAAATGCGGAGTTTAGTGCCAAGGGCATTACGTAAGCCAGGCCCAATGGTAAAGTAAACCTTGGATCTCACATGCGAGAAACAATGGGCTAGTACCATGCGGTCGATAATCTCTAACGTATAGTGGGCGACTTATCGATGAATCGATGTTCTGATGGGGAGAAATGGGGCGATTTCGTCGATCTGTCTGATCACCCATATGTTATCATGGCCATTAAAACCTTGGCATTAAAGTCCTACCACAAAATCCATAGTGATTCTCTCCCCATTTCCCGAGGGATCGGGAGTATTGTAAAAGCCCGGAGGCTTACGATGTTCGGCTTTCACTGTGACATGTGGACATGCGGAGGCGAACTGCAACATCCTCTCCATACCTCTTTCCACCAGTAGTGTTCCTTTTAGGGTATGATACGCTTTGTGCTTCCCTAGGATGCATAGCATAAGCGGAGGAATGGAGCTTCCTCCATAATCTCTCCTCATATCACCTACATCTGGTACACTGACCATACGTCCCATGACCACGATTTCCATCCTCTCTCAATAACCAAATCCCTCGTTGCCAATTCTACTTCACCTCTTAACTTCACTATCGTGGATCTGAATGCGAAGCTCCTCTAATCTTTGTCTATCAATGGGACGTACATGGAATGTGGCTAACGGTGCTCTGAATGTCCGGTTCCGAGTCTCTCACACCAAAGGACCTCAATTCTATGAGTCGAGGAAGATGCACGACCCTCACGTGCGATAGGGAACTCATGGGTCTTCTACTAAGAGCATCTGCTACCACGTTCGCCTTTCCAGGATGATATTCAATGGTACATTCATAATCCTTGATCAGTTCAATCCATCTCCTATGCCTCATGTTCAGTTCCTTGCGTAAACTAAATCATAGCTCTTGATCAGTAAAAAATCCTACAGGGCCTCCATATAAGTAATGCCTCCATATCATGAGGCAAATACTAATTGCTTAGCTCGAGGTCGTGTGTGGGATAGTGTTCATGCTTCTTCAATTGCCTAGAAGCATATGCAATCACCTTGTCATTATGCATTAATACACAACCTAAACCCTGCCTAGAGGCATCACAATACACTGCAAAGCCATCCTGTCCTGATGGAAGTGTAAGTACTGGAGCTGAGGTCAATCTCACACCGGTTCATCGAATCTTTTTACGACATGTCTCTCTTACCATAAAACTTTTCATGCTCCTTGTCAATTTAGTCAAGGATCAGCTAACTGAAATCCATAACAACCTTAGATAATACCCTGCTAACCTAAAAACTCCTTATCCTACGTAACACTTTCGTAGGAGGTTTCCAATTCGGTATAGCTTACGGGCCTTCTTGGATCCACGAGATCCCTACGCAGAAACTATGTGTCCTCAAAAGCGACACTATCAGGCCAAACAGACCTTATAAAGTTTAGCATATAACCTATGTTCACTTGATGTTTGCGGGGTATCCCCAGAGTGCTCTGCATGTTCTTCTCCACTACTTAGAATAGATCGGTATATAGTCAATAAACACGATAACAAAGCGATCTAAGTAAGACTGAAAATCCATTCATGAGATCCATAAAAGCGGGTAAGGCATTCGTAAAGTCAAATGGCATGACTTGAAACTCAAAATGCGTCACGAAATTGATGCGAGATCTTTACGTCTTGGGAACATCCTCATCATGAAGTCTCAACTTATCCAATTCACTTCCAATTAAATCAAGGCTCATGACAACATCTTTGTAAGCCTTAAATTAAGCCATTAGCATCCTTAAAATGGAAAAACCAAAAAGGTCCATATCATGGCTTGAAGAGGGTTCTTTGTGGGTTTTAGTCGGAGATTTGGACCCGCAGTGGCGTCGACTGACCCACGCACGGCGTGCGGCCCGGGTAGTAGGGCGCGATTAAGGATGAGAGGGCATGGGTTTGAAATCCCGGGGCTGCAAAGTCAGAACCCAGCTTGGTGGGTCGATGTGGGTTTAGGGAGGTTCCAGTAAGCAATTAGGGTTTTATGGATTATTTATCTAAACCTCCAATTGAGTTATATTAAGGCTTTAGCTATTAAATTGACATGATTCTAGGTTGATTTTGCTAAGAAATTGAAAAGAAAGAATGAGATTATAAGGATTGTCAATTTAGGTCAACTTTGAATGTTAATGGAAGTGATGTTGTTTGATTGGTTTAATTGATTTAATGACATTACTTGAAATGCTTGAAGGAATTAATGGAATTAATGGAATTAAAAGTTGAATAGAAAATGAGATGAGAGGGTTAGGCCAAGAAAGGGTTTAATTGGAAATGCATTGGTTTGATTTAGTTTAAGTAAATCAATGACATTGGATGAATTATCAAATATAATTTGTTGAAAGAAAATGGAAGAAATTGAAGAAATAATTATGAATGCGTGACTGTGTAAGTTTGACCACATTAGGAGAAGTATGGAAAGTTGAGTTTCCGTTGATTTTAATCAATTGAGTGATTAAATTAAAGGCACCGGTTAGTGAGAGATGCTTCCGTTGACTAAAGACCACAGGTCTGGGTTCGAATCTGCAGGGAGCGAAAAGGAACTCGGTGGGAATGAGGATATCTGGGTGAGCTTCCACCTGAAGGGTACCACGTGAGGTGGTGAAAGATTAGGGGGTCTCACATTTAGACTCTCTTTGAGAGCAGAAAGTAGTAAAGAAAAAATAGTGTTATAAAAAAGTTGAAATAATTTTTTGAAAGGAAAATATAAAATGGGTTTAAAATTAATAAATTAATAATATATATATATATATATATATATATATATATATATATATATATATATATATATATATATATATATATATATATATATCATATATATATATATGTTTTATTAAAGTATTTTATTTGTTTCTCTTTATAATATAAGTATTAAGAAATTTGATTTTCTTTTATATTTTCTATTCGTATAATCAAATATAAAAAAATCATTTTATTTAATATTTTGAGTTTAAGCGAGTATTGAAGTATCGGAAATGGAAAGAAAAACAAATAATGAAGGTATAATGTAGAAGCTTGCATTAAAGTAAACCTATGAACAAACAATTACCCAAATTTCTTAACATCACCCTACCAGAGGAGCAAGATTAATCCATTCATTACCATAATGAAAACGTGCCTTGCTCCTTTTGGACTTAATAAATTTGAGGGAAAATAGAGAAAAATAAAAAATGAGTTTAAACTTAACAAATTAATTTTATATGTCTTATTCAAGCCCAGATTATGTTATTTCTATGTTATATAAGAACTAAGAAAATCTTAAAATATATAAAATTTCGAATTTCGATTATATTTTTGAACCAATGAGAAATGATTTTTCTTCGCTATTTTTCCTTTTATGATTCGGGTTAAACATAAATTAAAGGTGTTCTTGTTTCATTTTCTAAGTCAAAATGACACCAACCAAAGGCTTGATTTGGACCTTAAACAAGGAAAGGGAAACATTAATTACTATTTGTTTATATTATTGGTAGCCTATGACATGATTTTATCAAAAAAAAAAAAAAAAATTATAAAAATTTGAGAAAATGGCTAGTAATTTCATGAACCTGTAAAAGAAAACAATTACAATCATCTTATATCATAGAAATTCTCAAGACCCGGATCATGTTGTTATGATACAAAACCACCATCGAGAATTAGAAATGAGAAAAAATGCAAAAAAAAAAAAAAAAAGTTCAATGGTTAAATAGTAAATACTTTACCATCATCACAGGGTTGGTAAAACCCGAGATCCTAGCGTTCAATGAGAACAACGGCTTACCGAGAAGAAGGAGAAGAAGAACTCCGGGCGCCATGGCTACCACCAACAAAGATATTATTTGACATCATTATATGATTTTTCCGTTCTCAAAGGAATAAGTGTCGTTTTACATAGTAGAATCAAGGGCCCTTTTCATCAGTGGTGATCTTTTGAGTCGTTTCCGGTGTAAGTAGCGGAATTTCGATGATGGAGACTCTGTTGTTCCACTTGGTGATTGACTTCATCATCTGAAACAATGTCAAGCGTCTTAAGCCGATGCTTGTCAATTGACATTAGGCCATTTCATCATCATGCAAAAAGGTTCCAATACTTGTAGCAAGTGAAGAATTAAAGGAAAAAAATGAATGAGAAACCCGGTAACTTAAGGCATTATTTAGAGTAGGAAATATTGCACGAGGAAATCGACATAGAGAATTCATTTAGGCGTTTAACACGAGTGTTTCGGTGCACGGAATTTTGCTTTATTTTGAAGTAGTTTGGAGTGGGCCAAAAATGCGATTGCAAACTCCCGGCTCCACCATTTGGTTACTGCTAGCTGTTTAATGAGCACATGGCGCATTTCGATCCGGTTAATTTGTGATACACCATGGAAGCCCGGTAGAATCGAACTCGACCTTCCATTTCATGAAACCCTTTAGTGAAACTTCTTGGCGTGCACAACATTTTCGAGGTCCATCTAAGACCTTTGTGTATTTAGGGAAGAAGCGTAGTTTAAGGGAGGAACAAACTCGACATTCATCATACATATTAATATATGAGCCTAAGGAATGTCTTACTATATGACGTTGTTCACTTTTGACTCCACAGCGAAAATAATCAACCATACGAAGGGAATTATCTGTTCTCATACAGTTTACTTGATAGTGTCACCTTTCCATTCTGCGAACTTAAAACTAGG